>CANBKX010000464.1:0-14438 GCA_947369275.1 Nemotelus nigrinus
AGTACGCAACTTGGTAAGCTGGGAGGCTGATGGGAGCTAGGATCAGGAGAGGACGTGCCTAGATATAAGGATTGAAAGGGGGGGGCTCTGACGATACGTACAACACATTAAGATGAATATTTTTTAAGTACTATTATTTCCGATTCACGGTTATTCAGACCGATTTTATTTACAATTTGTCTTTAATAGTTTCAATTTTCGTTAAATCGACGTTAAGAAATTAATTCAAAAGTCTCTAAAATACAATGATGTTTAGTTAAGTCTATCTTCGAGTTTCCATTTACGAATATGTGCAAGTACAAATTAAGTTCAATATCAAATGTTCATTAAAATGCTCGTTGAAATATGCATTCTGAATTCGTTCAAGAGTTTTGTTTAGATATTGGCAACAGTGCAATTTTTGAGATTGGACGTTTATATAATTTCCCGTTAGAAAGTATTGTCACTACTCTGACCAAGGAGTCCTTTCCCGGATGCAATTCTACTATTCTAGCCAACGGCCATTTATAGGACGGTAAATTTTCACCTTTAACTAAACATATATCACCAACGCAAGGTTCAACTTCTTTAGCAAGCCATTTTGGACGAGCCTGCAGACGCGATAGATATTCTGTCAAAATGTATTTAGCCCTTGTTAAAATGCAACACTGCATGCTCATATAGCCTTACGTTATTTGTATCTCTTAGTTTTAAGTCAGTCCTAATAAATCGCTCTAAACGAATGGTCGTGCGTTACTTTCTACCTCCGACAGGTTATGGGCCCAGGCAGTAAGTCGCCTGTATGCGTGTGTGATTAAATTTAGCAAGAAAACGCAGGTTACCTGTTTTGTGCGTGCGTCCCGACAAAAAAAAAAAAAAAAAAACCAAGCGTTATTCCTTGTGAGTGTGTGCGTGTGCCGTTTTGGAAGGCAAACAAAAATAGAGAGAAATAATTTGCTTGTGCGTGTGTCGCATCTAATTTAAAATGAATTCAAACATGAACAACATCGATAAACTGGATGAGTTAAATTACTCAACATGGCGAGTGCAAATAAAAAGCGTGCTAATATGTGCGTTACTTTCTACCTCCGACAGGTTATGGGCCCATTTGCGGATTTTATATTACATATATATGTGCGGACTTATGGAAGACAGTATGTGGCAAACAAATGCGGCCACCAAAGCCAAAGAATGAAGAGGACGCGACAGCGATGCAGCAGTGGCAGTCACAAGCAGCGGCTTGGGACAATGGCGACGAAAAGGCCCTAGAAATGCTTTGTTTGTCGGTAAAGCCAGGGCAGTTAGGTCACATCAAACAATGCAGCACGGCTGAAGAAGCGTGGATAAAACTGGAAAGCATTTACCAGCCAAAAGGACCTGCCAGAAAGGTCCACCTCTTTAAAAAGCTTTTGCAACTTAATATGGGTGAACACGATGACCTGCATAGCCACATTGCTAGTTTCTACAATATTGTTGAGCAGCTAAACGAAATAGACATCAATGTGCCTGATGAGCTGCTAACCATTATGTTGCTTGCAAGTTTGCCGCCAAGCTACGAAAACTTTGTTGTAGCAATTGAATCGCGTGATAATCTTCCCCACCTCGACGCGCTAAAAATTAAAATTATGGAAGAAGGAGATAGAAGGGTGGAAAAGAGCGATGACCCAGTCAACACGCAGAGGGCATTCAATGCTAAAACAAAAATAAAAGAACGAGAAGAACCGAAGTATGAACCAGCTAGCGGAAGATTCAACGGCAAAAGTAGAAGCAGCAGCAGCAACAATAACAACAACAATAGAAACAGCGCAAGCAAGTTCAATGGCAAGTGCTTTGTGTGCGGTCGGCGCGGACATATAGCAGCAAATTGCAACGAGTCAAAAAGAAAGCCCAAGGAACGAAATGGGACTGGGAACAAAACAAATATACATTTTTCTGTGTTCGCCGCAGTTAATGAAAGCTCATTTTGTGAATCCTCCTGGTGTTTAGACAGCGGCTCGACAGCACATTTGTGTGGCAACAAAGAAATGTTCAACAAATTTGAACCACATACAGAAAAAATAGTGTTAGCCGGAAATACGTTCATAAATGCAACTGGCCGTGGAGACATTATAATTGAAACGTCTCGTGGTGAAGCAATACTCCATGAAGTATTGTACGTGCCGAACCTAAAAATTAATTTCATTTCAGTGAGTAGGCTGGCTAATTCTGGCGCTAAAGTTATCTTTGAACACAATAGTGCATATGTCAAAGAACAAAACAATGAAATTTATATGAAAGCCAAGTGTGTGCAAGGGCTGTATATCACTGAGGATGTGAAATGTTGCGTAAAAACCGAGCGATGCATGCTTGCCAGTGCCGAAAATGATATTATAAAATGGCACAATCGCTTTGGCCATTTGAATTTTGATAGCATGAAGTTACTCAAAAACAAAAACTTGGTGCTGGGGCTCAACTGGCAAGATAATGCAAACAACGTCGTTTGCGAAACGTGCGCAAAAGCGAAAATTTGGGCAAAACCCTTTCCGTGCGCTTCTGAAAATCGAGCAAAAGATATTTTAGAACTGATCCATACTGACGTTTGTGGTCCAGTAAATGTTTTGTCAAATGGTGGATCGAAATACTTTATCACATTCATAGACGATATGTCGCGCATGATATTTGTGTATTTCTTAAAATCGAAAAATGAAGCTTTTTCTACATTTAAAGAATTTAAAGCAATGGCAGAAAAGCAAACGGGAAAATATATAAAGTGCGTCAGGAGCGACAATGGCGGTGAATTCGTAAACGCGCAGTTCGACGAGTTTTTCAAGAAACATGGCATCAAACGACAGCTAACGGTCCCACGAACACCGCAACAAAACGGTGTGGCAGAAAATGCCAATAGAACATTGAATGATATGGCCAGGTGCATGCTTGTTCAAGCAGGGTTAGGTGAAAATTTCTGGGCAGAGGCGATCGCCACAGCTGCCTATCTTCGCAATAGAGCTCCTTCGAAAGCTTTAACTGTAACACCATACGAAGCATTTCATAATAAAAGGCCTCGTGTGTCTCATCTGCGTGTGTTCGGATCGACAGCTATCGCATTGGATAAAACACAAACGCGAAAATTTAGGCAACAAGGAAAGGAGTACACCATGATCGGCTACTCTGACGAAGCAAAAGGGTATCGTTTGTTCGACAATAAAAACAAAAATATTATCGTTAGTAGAGACGTGATTTTTATTGAAAAAGGCGCAACACCAGAGCTCGCATCGAATATTTTCACTATACCCAGCCACGCCTCTGATAATGAAAACCACAATGATGAA
This sequence comes from Nemotelus nigrinus, assembly GCA_947369275.1. Classification (NCBI taxonomy): domain Eukaryota; kingdom Metazoa; phylum Arthropoda; class Insecta; order Diptera; family Stratiomyidae; genus Nemotelus; species Nemotelus nigrinus. The sequence goes on from CANBKX010000464.1 coordinate 3,288, forward strand.
AATCAACATAACACTGAAGACATAGTCCGAGAACAAATCATCACATCAGAACTCAGTAAACAAGAGATTGAACCTTTTGATGACCAAGTTAGAAAAGGAGTAGAATTTCAAGGCAACAGCGGAGACTACGGGGATGAGCAAAACAAAATGAAGATTGGCTGTGGTCGACCAAGAATAATTCGAACCGGTAAGGCAGGCCGTCCAAGAAAGCAGTACCATACGCTCAACGTCATGGAGAAGGAGATTCAAGTGCCGCAAAATTACCATGACGCTGTGCGATCAAACCAATCAAAACAGTGGATCGAAGCAATGGATAAAGAATATTCGGCATTAGTTGCAAACAAAACTTGGGAACTGACGGAGTTACCTGCAGGACAGAAACCCATTGGCTGCAAGTGGGTCTACAGCTTAAAGCGGAACCAAGATGGCAGCATACAACGCTACAAAGCCCGTCTGGTAGCAAAGGGGTGCAGCCAACAGTTCGGTGTGAACTATACGGAGACTTTTTCCCCCGTAGTGCGGTACTCCACTATCCGGATGATGCTGGCTTTAGCGGTGGAGCTTAAACTTCACCTGCATCAAATGGACATAACCACTGCTTACTTAAATAGCGAACTCGACGATTTAATCTATATGAAGCAGCCACAGGGGTTCAATGATAAGCAATTTCCCGAAGGCGTTCTAAAGCTACAAAAATCTATATATGGCCTTAAACAGAGCGGCCGAGTCTGGAATATGAAGCTTGATGCGGTACTTAAGAAGATTGGGTTCTCACCTTGCCCAAGTGAACCGTGTCTCTACACCAAGAACTCAAACAATAAATATAACTTAATCGTAATTTATGTAGATGATCTACTATTAGGTAGCACAGTAAAAGAAGAACTGGATGCGATTAAAGAAGCAATCTCCAATGAGTTTGAGGTGGTGGACAGTGGCCCTGCAAAACAATTTTTGGGCTTGGAGATCCAGCGTGTTGGCGATACGGGTTCCATTACTGTTGGTCAAAAGCGCTTCATAGACGAACTCCTATCAACATACAACATGAGTGAATGTCGATCAGTTCAAACCCCTTTGGACCCAGGTTATCAAATCCAGTGCAGCAACACAGACTGTACGCGAGCCAACCAGGAGAGATACCAGTCGCTGATTGGAGCCTTGACGTATCTTGCTGTGCTGTCAAGACCCGACATAGCACACTCAGTCGCAAAATTGGCGCAGAAAAATGTGGATCCCCACATCGAGCACGAGACTGGCGCAAAACATATTTTGCGATACCTCAACAAAACTTCTCACTTCAAACTACATTATGTCAAGACTGGTGAAGAACTTGCAGGTTACGCCGATGCTGACTGGGGTGGCGACCGAATTGACAGGAAGTCATTTACTGGCTTCTCATTTTTCCTAGCTGGAGGCGTCATCACCTGGGAGTCCAAGAAGCAAAGCATGGTGGCCTTGAGCAGCACAGAGGCCGAGTATGTGGCCTTGTCTTCCGCTGCTAAAGAGGCTATATACTTAAAGAAACTACTTTGCGAGATGGGCTTTCAGCAAAATAGCGTTGTAATTAATGGCGACAACCTTAGTGCACAACAGCTCGTTAAAAACCCGGTGCACCATCCACGAAGCAAGCACATCGAAATAAAGTACCATCACGTTCGAGATGTCTACAACAAAGGCGAAATTAATATTAAATATGTTTCAACTAATTATATGGTAGCAGATGTATTAACAAAAAATTTGACAAAAGAAAAACATCTGAATTTTTGTAAAGCCATGGGGCTATATTAGATAAAAGTTTATTTCTCACTTGAAAAACGTTGAAATTGAAAATTTGTTTCTGTTATATTCCTATCATTGATAATATGTAATAACCAACGCAGTGTTGAGGGGAAGTGTCAAAATGTATTTAGCCCTTGTTAAAATGCAACACTGCATGCTCATATAGCCTTACGTTATTTGTATCTCTTAGTTTTAAGTCAGTCCTAATAAATCGCTCTTAACGAATGGTCGTGCGTTACTTTCTACCTCCGACATATTCATCTTTCCATCGTTTCCAAAAAGTTTGGATCATTCGCTGCGTGCATTTCCATCTATTAACATAATCAATTTTTTCGTTTAACAAATCATGTTCTGGTGGCATCAATAAGGGACCACCGATAAGAAAATGTGCCGGAGTGAGAACTTCGACATCCATAGCATCATCTGACAGGGGACACAAAGGTCGAGAATTCAAGCAAGCTTCTACTCTGGTTAATACCGTTGACATTTCTTCAAATGTAAGTGCGGCTTCTCCGACAATTCGACGTAAGTGTGCTTTGATCGACTTTACCCCTGCTTCCCATAACCCCCCGAAATGAGGAGAAGCTGGGGGATTGAAATGCCATGTAACATCATCATGAGCGACTACTTCTGCAGCATGCTTGTTATTTTTCTCTATTATCTTACGTAATTCAATATTTGCCCCTACAAAATTGGTTCCGCAGTCACTATAAACGTGACTGCAGAGTCCTCTTCTTCCTGTAAAACGCCGGAAGGCAGCCAAAAAGGCTGACGTAGTGACATCACTAACAAACTCGATATGAATGGCTTTAACGGCAAGGCAGATAAAAATGGCGATGTAACCTTTAAACCTTTTACCACCTCGACCCCGACGGTCACGGTATTCAATAGGGCCGCAATAATCCACACCGATGTGCGTGAAAGGCCTAGATATATTAACTCGGGGAGAAGGTAAGTTGCCCATCAACTGTCTCAATAAAACTGGCTTTGCTCGAATACATCTTATACATTTATGCAGTTCCCTTTTAATGCTGGTGCGAGCATCTAAAATCCAATAACGTCTCCTAGACGTATTTAATACCAATTGGGTTTGACCGTGGAGTGTAGTAAGATGAATTTCCCTTATCAAAAGTTCGACAAATTTTCCATTTTTAGGTAAAATGATAGGAAATTTCGCATCATAAGCTAAATTGGCGTTTGTAAGACGTCCTCCAACTCGCAATATATGCTTGTCGTCTAAGAATGGATTCAATTTTATTAATTTGCTATCCTTGCTCACCTGCTCACCCTTCTTTAACATTCCTATTTCTAACTTAAATTCTGTTTGTTGTACATATTTGATCCAAAACTCCATTGATCGACTAAGTTCCATTGTAGTTAAGAAATCTTGACCTTGATATCGTTTCGATGTATGGTCGAAAAAACGAAAACAGTATGCAGTCACGCGTATTAAACGATTCAAGGTCGAAAACTTATTCAATAGGTCATTCAATTCAATATTGACAATATTAATTACACTTATTAATGTTGTTTTTCTAAGTTCTAAGTTAACATCAGGAACACTAACTATTTTAGGCCAAAGATCTGTTGTCTGCACTAGCCAGGCAGGACCATTCCACCATAAACGATTATTTAAGATATCCTCACACTCTAGGCCTCGAGATGCTAAGTCGGCCGGATTCTGTTTTGAAGGAACATACTGCCATGTAGTATTTCCGACAGATTCGAAAATGACCGTAGTTCGATTTGCGACGAACGTTGTCCAGCGGGTTGGATGTCCACGCAACCACGCTAAAACAATTTCAGAGTCCGCCCAAAGCCAGATTTTAACGTTTGGCAAGATGATTGTCGTTTTCACCTTTGCCATCAACTTCGATAATAAAACGGCTGCACACAGTTCTAATCGTGGAATCGATACCGGACGAATAGGAGCAGCCTTAGTTTTTGAGACTATGAGATGTGAACATGTACTATTACCATTTCTACAAACTAGGTATATTGCCGCAGCATACGCTTTAGTTGACGCATCACTGAAGCCGTGCAATTCAAATTTACATTCTTTTGTGTAATTTATCCAGCGAGGTATTCGCAAATTTTCAATTATAGACAATTTATTTTTAAATTTTGTCCACATTTCGTGAATATTTTTCGGCAAAGGTTCATCCCAACCTAATCCCTGTAGCCATAAAGACTGTATGATAATCTTTGCGGTTATTATTATGGGAGCCAGCCACCCAAGTGGATCAAACAACCTGGCTATGTCCGAGAGCAATTGCCGCTTAGAATGCACATCTTTATTCCCATTCATTTTTATTCGATAACTAAATTGATCTGACAAGGGATGCCACATAATTCCTAACGATTTATAATTCAAATCTAAGTTTAAATCAAGTGACGTTTGCATCTCAATATCTTCTTGTGATATTCCTTCAAGTATTCTCACATCATTGCTTACCCATTTTCGAAGTGGGAATCCGCCAGCAGCTAATAAATCATGCATCTCCTTCCTTTTGTCTATAGTTTCCTGTAAACTTTGTCCACCGGAGAGCAGGTCATCAACATAAAATTCATGGTTTATAGAATGAGACGCATTAGCATAATTTTGACGTTCATCTTCAGCTAGTTGTTTTAAGGTTCGAATTGCTAAAAAGGGCGCACAAGTCACTCCAAAGGTGACTGTAGTATGCATGTATTCTTGAATGTCATCCTCCTTATTGAATCTCCATAAGATTCTTTGATATTGAGCGTCTTCATGGTGTATCTTTATTTGCCGATACATCTTCGCGATGTCAGCCATGAAAACAAAACGATAACGTCGCCAATTCATTAAGACTGCTAACAAGTCATTTTGTATGGCCGGTCCTGTTAGCAGTACATCATTAAGTGAAACTCCTGAGTTTGTTTTCCTTGACGCATCAAACACTATTCTGCAACTGGTTGTGCTGCTCTCTTTAAAGACTGGATGATGCGGCAGATAGTGAGCTAAACACTCAATTTTACCATTCCTTATAATATGCTCTTGCATAATGTCGACAGGATGCATGTGTCCAAGATCTAAATATTCTTTCATGCATTGACTGTATTTTGCCTTTAATTGCTTGTCCCTTTCAAGGCGTTTTTCTAATGATAAAAAGCTTGAAAGAGCAATGGCTTTCGAGCTACCCAATGAATTTTTCAATTCTTTACTCTTAAATGGTAACCGTACTGTATATCTTCCTGACTCATCTCGCCGAACACTTTTCGTATATAGCGATTCACACAACTCGTCATCTTGAGATTGGACCACCTGTGGTATAACTTCCTCTAGTTCCCAGAATTTCCGCAACTGTGCGTTGAGTTCCAAATCTTCGCTAATTTCAACCTTGAAGCTTTGTACAGTGTTGCGCGTGTACCCTTCATCCACTTGCCCAAATATAACCCAACCTAACTGAGTGTCCTGAGCTATTGGTCCAGCCGCTAATTGTTTGAACCATCCAACCACAATTTTAGACACTACATCTGCACCTAACAGGATATCGACCCGACTAGGGCGATCAAAAAATGGGTCAGCCAAATTAAGCTGTTTTAATTCATTCCAATTCCCCGTGTACATTGCACGAGGTGGAATCATATTTGTCAACCTATCCATAATTAATGAATGAAATTCTAAGATCTTATTTCCTGAAATTCTCATTTGAAGCTGTATTTCACCCTTGACTTTATGGTCACTTGAATGTCCTATACCCGACACTATAACGTTTGTTGACCTTCTCTTTATTCCTAATTGTTGAGCTGCTGCTTCAGTAATCAAGCTGACTTGTGATCCTTGGTCTAACAGCGCACGCAATTGAATAGGACCACTCTGCGAAATCAACGTGACCATAGCAGTGGCTAGTAAAACTTCTCGACGTCGGTCGATGGCAGATGAAACATGCACCTCCCGAATTTGTGAATAATTTGGTTGCTGACTCAAATTATTTCCGTTTTCCGACCGATCTCTATGCAAGATGGTATTATGGGCCTTTCCACAACGTGCACACTTGAACTTGCTAGGGCAATTGCGGACAAAGTGTCCCGATTTCAAACAATTCAAGCAAAGTCCATTTTTTTTTACTAGCTCAAATTTACTTGTGTGTGACGCCTGCCGAAATTGATCGCAGGCTGTCAATCTATGTGGTGATTTGCACTGATTACAAAGGATGGGTGTTTGTGTTTGCAATGAATGAACAGTTCGAATTTGTGCACTGTTCTTCACAAACTTTGTCTTCCAAATCCCTGACGCTTCGAGTGCCCGAAAACGTTGATGTAGGAATGTTTTAGTTCTTCAAAGGCTGGCAGATCTTTGCTTAACGCCTGCCCTTGCTCCCACAATTGTCGTGTTTCTTGCGGCAATCTTTGAGCTGTTAAATAAACAATCATCGCCTCTCCTAAGTTTCCTAACTTCATAGCTTCTAGGGATTGTACACATTCTACTGTACAATCTAATAGTGTTTTCAACTCTGAAGCTGATTCTGAAGCATTTTTTATGTTAAATAAAGCCTTAAATTTTGCGTTGAGCAACACACGTGGGTTGTCGTAGCGATCACTTAAGGCGGTATTCCGGTTTTTCACGCGATAATCATTCATTATTTCAATATGAATTTTAATACATAAAAATAAATACTCAATGGATATGGTTTTATTTTGCGTTTATTGCAGGATTTAAACTTTAGAAAAAACTTAGATTTCAAAAAAAAAGTTGAAAATTGTTTTTGCTATGAGGGCTTGAAGTTGACCTTTGAAAATCAATCTTGGCAGGATTGCGTCCGTTTGAATTATCTGAAATTAGCAAATGAGGTGTAATTTTACTAAGGAAAATATCCGTTACAAGATGAACTACGCTTATCAATATCCAATTATTCGTTAAAAAATGGCAGCTGATAACAAATTTTTTTTCTAATTTTTCCGTTTTTTTTTTAGTTTTTTTATTAAAAATTATAGCAAATTGTTTTGTATCATCACAATCGTATTCAGCTTTTTCCTTAAATCATAGCAAATAATTTGATATATCACTCATTAAGTTCTGTAAGACCGTTTTCGAGAAATCATGTCAAGAAGTTGAGAAAAGATGGTTTTGAGAAAATCGCGTTTAAAGTTTTATCTCAAACACTCTCGCCTCAAGCGTGCCAGGGATTTTCCAGAGATGATAGTGGTGGAAATGCGAATAACTTCAAAACGAAAACAGATACTGCGATAAAGTTTTTAAGCAAGATTATATGATCATAGTGGAATAAGAAAATGCAAAAAAAAAAATTTTCGATTTTTTCAAACCGAAAGACCGGAATACCCCCTTAACAATTTCCACGCTGAATCGTAATTGGTTTCGGATACAGCCACATGTTGCAAAAGATTTCCGGCTTCTCCAGAAAGACTACATTTCAAATAATGCAGTTTTTCCACTTTCGATAAAGTGGTTCTAGAGTGAATGAGAGACACAAACAGATCCCGAAAGGTCACCCATTTTTCATAGTCTCCCTTAAATGTAGGAAGAGTGATTCGTGGCAGTCTAAGTTCTGGTTCGTCAACCTTGACTTCAGACTTGCCATCAACTTCTTGAAGACTCGACCCAAGTGCTCCCTGTAACAAATCTTCTAGTTCTGACTTCAAATTCAAGTGAGTCGAAATAAATTGATCGTGATCTTGCGTGAAATATGGTGAATTTAACTCCTTTTCATCGCTTAATTGATCGGTAATTTTCTCATGATTAGAAATGAATTTACTGTATAGTGTCAGCAGGCTTGATAGCAAGTTTTGCAGATACGATACAGTTTTTCTTGACTTTGAATCTTTACGAAAGTTGGTATTCATTTTACCCAACTGATCCCGAAGCAGCCTTTGCTGCAAAAACAAATTTGAAATTGCAAGAGCCATTTGACGAGCTCAGAAATCACCCTGCTGCTCAATGTTGGCCTTGAACGATTTCGAATGAATTTTGATAATGAATGAATTCACTGTCCACGATATGTGCGATGTGAATTATAGATATAAGTAATATAAGTAGATATGTGCGATATGAGCAGTCTATTGACGGACAGTTAACCAACTGTCCTCCTACCTATAAACGAACGATAATACCGTAAACTTTGCCGTAACCAACGGTTTTAATCACGATGCATGACGCGAATGAATTTTGATAATGAATGAATTCACTGTCCACGATATGTGCGATATGAATTATAGATATAAGTAATATAAGTAGATATGTGCGATATGAGCAGTCTATTGACGAACAGTTAACCAACTGTCCTCCTACCTATAAACGAACGATAATACCGTAAACTTTGTCGTAACCAACGATTTCAATCACGTTGCATGACGCGAATTTATATGTTTATTTGAAGTATGATTGAAAAATTTAAATTACGAACACACTTAACACACATAAATAACATGCAAATAGGGAACTTACATGTGGACTTGCCCAACTTCCAAGAGCGATGAACGATGCTCCTCAATGTATCCACCCAGATATACGACAATAGATCCGAAATCAGAACTTCGATATAAATTGATTCCAACAATATCTCCACCAAGATCCGACAATGAATCCAAAACCAGAGCTTCGTTATCAAATGATTCCAACAATATTTCCAGCAATTTCCGACAATGAATTCGAAAATCAGAACTTCAATATCAATTGACTCCGACAGTATTTCCACAAGATCCGATAATGGATTCGAAACCACAACTTCGCTGTTAAATGACTCCAACAATATTTCCAGCAAGATCCGACAATGAATTCGAAAATCAGAACTTCAATATCAATTGACTCTGACAGTAATTCCACCAAGATTCGACAATTTATCCAAAATCATAAATTCAGTATCAATTGACTCCGACAGTAATTCCACAAGATTCGACAATTTATCCAAAATCATAACTTCAGTATCAATTGACTCCGACAGTAATTCCACCAAGATTCGACAATTTATCCAAAATCATAACTTCAGTATCAATTGACTCCGACAGTAATTCCACCAAGATTCGACAATTTATCCAAAATCATAACTTCAGTATCAATTGACTCCGACAGTAATTCCACCAAGATTCGACAATTTATCCAAAATCAGAAGATCCGACAATTAATCCGGCTCGAAGGACCATGTGTAAATTTCAAAACCTCCAAATTTCTAGAAAATTCTTATTTTATTAAATATTTCACAAACTACAAAACTTATCTTGTTCCAACGAAGTTTTTCAGACAAAGAGTGCGAACATCCGTTAGTTTTGCTATTTATACGATGTTTCCGAATATTTACCGTTTTAAGCAACATTTTATCAATTACAATCCAAATTTTAACATATTAACAAACTTCAAGTTTTCAATCCAAATTGTAACATTTTAACAAACTTCAAGTTTTACTTTGTGAACTAATACTATAAATTAATTTACAATTGCTGACTAGTAAGAGTAAAAGAGATAACAAGAGTTGTCGAGAACATCAGGCGAATCGACAATTTGACAAGTCTCCATTGTGTACAATCGGTGACAGCGACGTTGACAGCAGGTAAGTCAATTTGTTTATTTTAAATTTATTTCGCTAATCAATTTCCTTTTAGGTTTTAATTCGAACAGCATACTAATGAAGCGCATAGTAAACTATACCTTTGAAATACCGTGTAAAAAATCAATTTAGTATTTTAATGCTGACCATATTTGCATTAAAAGCTAGTGATTGATTGTCAACAGCTTCCTAATCACTATGATTAAAAATCTCACAAAAGTTCAAGTCAATTATAGTATTTGAAAGCAAAAAAAAATACGAATTTCTTTAATTCTTGTTTTAAATTATAAAAAAAAGGTAAATTGAAAACATATTACAGGCTAAATATATGGCGAAAGTTTTTTAATAGCTCGAAGTTGAGGATATAATGCATCTTTTAGCAAATTAAATAGGCAATACTACAATAAAAATAAGTTTCTCATATAATTTGCAATAAAAGTGCCTAATATAGTTACCTCTTACAAACAGTTAACTTGGTTGCTTAAACTCGATAAGATCCTCAATGAAAAAGATTACCGCAGCAAATACTCTATGGCACAATCACCTTAATTTTGCTTTTCCACTTTAAAATCCATATTAAACGGGTAAATCTTAACTTTTGGAAACAGAATCTATTCAATACGCTCTCACATTAACGAGCTTTATGTTATTATTTACTTTAAAAACTATTTTTTTTTATCGATGTTTAACCGACAGTATTAATAGATACTGACAATACAAAAAATACACGTCGAAAGAGTTATAACAGGTGCGTTTTTTGCGAAGGCATAAAAAAACGCACCATAGAAATAACATAGGCGAAAGCAATCAAGTGGTCATATCAGCCAAAGCACCTGAACCGAGAAACTCACTCTGCGAAAGTAAACCCAAAGCAGATACAAAAAACCGCTCTGGAGAAAATTGCACAACATATTCTCCATATCAACATCACAATAACTTGCACCGTACATACTCCATGCGAAAAAAGCATAAAAGGCATCAAATTAGAAGGGGAACGACTCGTAAGAAAAGGAGCAGAAGAGAATCTACAAATTCTGTAATGTAGGTCATGAACATAATAGAGACGCAGACGACATTTCAGCGTCAACATAGGCGTCCCAAGCAATCAAGTGGTCATTTCATCAAAGCACCAGAACGGAAAAACTACGTCTTTTGGGAAAGCAAACCCAAAGCAGACACGAAAAACCGATCTGGGGAAAATTGCACACGAAAAAATTTTACTCATACTATTCTATTCCCCACATGAACATCACAATAGCTTGCACCGTACATGTGTACATGTGAACAAAGCAGAAAATGCTTCAGTTCGTAAGGGGAATGGCTCGTAAGAAGAGCAGAAGAGAATCTACAGATAAATCATCAGGGGGAACAGTAACATAACAGAAGACGCGGATACTTTTGCAGCGTATCAAGTTCATTCATTAATAAAGATTTTCGGGTCGTTCAGCGGGTGAATGGGACAAGGATTTTTTGAATTTTTCTATCCACCAAGACGCGGTGAACTTAGCCAGCGTCCGCGATGATATTTGAGTACATTGATTGTAAAAATTTTGTGGGCATCATTTAGACAAAGCGTCTAAGTAGATCGATGCGAATACAACGAATTTGAGCATTGAAGCAAGATCACTTCAGTGCTCTGTATAGTATATCTCAATGAACTGTATGTTTTGAATTGTAGTAAAACGCTAGTTTGTAGTAAAACGTTTGAGTTTCATTGTGTAGCTGTAAATTTAACATGGAAGCTCTGTAGTTGGACTGTTATAAAATAAAACCATTTGATTGATAGTAGCGATTGAGTTTTGGCTTTTGTGAGAAAATAAATGTTATACCTTTGACTGTTGAATATTGATTG
>CANBKX010000465.1:0-17354 GCA_947369275.1 Nemotelus nigrinus
GCAACGCCGCTTTATAATTCGCCAGCGCTTTCTTGCCCTCTTTGCTCGGCTTGGGCCTGTTCCTCTTCTGGGGACCAGCACCTTCGCCTCGCTCAGGCGATTTGAGGAGTTCCTCCTCCGCTTCGGTCGAAACCATGCTCTCCGAGTCCGAGTCTGCGAGTACTCTGGCACCCGAACGCATTAGCTTCGCGCGACTTGAATGGCGGCCAGCGGAGGTGCTAGCTTCCTCAAGCGTTGTTTTTCGAAGTGGGAATCGTTGTAGCTTGGAGCTCCTTTTAAAAGGGTCCGCCACCGATTCCACCACCCCTGCGTTTATCGTAGGACCACTTGTAATTGGATCTGCTACGGTGGCCAAGTGGTCAACCTCCATAGCATTGCAGTCGATGGATAACGACGACCCGGGGCCTGCTCGCTCACCCCTGACGGCCGCCGGTACTGGGTATCCGACTCCCTGTACCGTAACTTTATCTCCTTTTTCTTCGTCCATGATTGGTTTTCTGTTCGGGGTCTCCTTCCCCTAAGGTCCCTGTAGCAAATATGTATATATATATATACATATATATATATATATATATATATATATATATATATATATATATATATATATATATATATATATATATATATATATATATATATATATATATATATAGATATATATATATATATATATATATATATATATATATATATATATATATATATATATATATATATATATATATATATATATATGTATGTATATATATATATATATATATATATATATATATATATATATATATATATATATATATATATATATATATATATATATATGTATGTATATATATATATATATATATATATATATATATATATATATATATATATATATATATATATATATATATATAATGCGTATCTTTATATTACTGTATCAAATTACAAAATTGCGTTTCTCTGTAAACAAAGTATTTTATTAGTTATTTAATCAAATACAAATAATTTTAATATCTAACTTAATATTAATTATACAAATCTTACCTGTAAACAAAGAAACAACATTTACTGTTATTTGTCCACAGTGTATTTTCTAACGCACAATAATTCTTTCTTATATGTCTCTCTCCATTGAGTTCTGATTTGCAACTCACACCTCCTGTCGTTTTATGGGGACGCATCGACTTTATGGAATTCAGTGACGTTTAGTCATTCGGTCGATGCCCGAGGTTCGGAGATGCAAAGTCAGCAAACTAAAGTAATGCATACACTACAATACCGTTTGTGTTACTTTATATCTCCCTCCCTCAAAGAAAATTTTACTTATAAAATTTTTTCACAATCATATTCTTAAGCTAGTATTATCATCTAACATTTCATTTCAACCAAAATCTAATTCCCCTCTATATATTATTTAATTTTAGGAGCTGGAATGAGTTTCGTAATGTGAAACAAATTCGATTCCGCTTTTTTATATCTTGTATCTACTTTATAAATTGAGTTTGATATTTTTTCAATTATCTTAAAAGGACCTATTCTTATCTCATCTAATTTTTTTCTATTTAGTTTATTGCCATTTTCAACATATACCATGTCTCCACTGTTAAATGTTACATATTTTCGATTCTTATCAAAGATAGCTTTGTTGTAATCATGTGATCTTTTTGTATTTTCTAAAGCTATTTTTCTATCTCTTATTAGATTATTACAATTCTTAACTTGTTTTAATTCTTTAGGTAGAGTTGTAATATCTATTCCAAATAATAGATACTTGGGTGTAAATCCAGTTACTGTGTCTTCTGTTTCATTGTATTTTTGTATGCATTCATGTGCTACTGTTGTCCATGCTATTTTATTTTTATTTTCATTAATTCTACATCTTATCTTGTTAACAATTGTTTGATTCAATCTCTCATTTAGACCATTAGAGAATGGTGTATTAACAGAAGTGAAAATCAGTTGAATCTCTTTGTCATTTAAAAACTTCTTAAATTCTTTTGAATTTATTCGTGGATATTGATCGGCTAAAATTAAACCAATTCTATCGATATCTGTAGCATTTTCTATCAATTTTATGAAATCATTTGCATTTTGAGTTTTGGAGGTTAAAATAAATGCATATCTAGTGAAATGGTCAACTAAAAGATGTTAATATGTTTTTGTGGATCTAGACCCACCAAATCCTCCAATAGTATCAATTGACATTATCTCAAAAGGTCTTTCTGCTGGTCCTAAATGTGACATTAAACCGAATTTATGTTGACCTCTAGTTTTATTCTTTATGCATATTTCACAATTTTTGCAAATTTTCTGTATATTCTCTACCAATCGATTTGCTGTATAAAATGGCGCAATTTTATTTTGTAGTTGTTTCACCCCTATATGACAGTAATCTTCATGAATTTGTTTGATAAGTTTTCTACTCATTTTCTCAGATAAGATTATTTTTTCTTTATTTTTTGATTTTTTGTAATATATTCTATCTTTATTTATCATTTTGTTCTTTCTATCTTGGATATACTCATTGTTTCGTTGATCTTCAATAATATCTTGTAGTTTTATAAAATTTACAATTTTCAATTGTTCGTCTTCATTTTCATTGGATTCTAGTACAGGATTTCTGTTTAAACAATCAGCTTCTAAGTTAATCTTTCCTGGAGAATATTTTATTTTAAAATCATATTGTGAAAGGTAATATGTAAGATCACCTAGTTCTTCATCTGTTCTAGATTTTATGTTCAAATTCTCTAAAGGTTTGTGATCTGAAAAAACTGTGAATATTTTTCCTATCAGCCAGTATTGCCAATATTTAATAGCCTCTTTTATGGCTAAACACTCTAAGTATATCGCTTTCTTTTTCTTTTGACTATTATTTAGTTTTTTTGAAAAATAAGCTACTGGTTTTTTTTCTCCGTTTGGTTGTTTTTGTTTCAAAACAGCTCCTATATCCAATATGCTTGCATCTGTATAAATGTATATTGGCAAATTTGGATCATATATTTCTAAGATTGGTTTTGAGCATAGCATATCCTTTATTTTCTCAAATGCATTTTGACATTCTTTTGTCCAAATAAATTTTTGTCCTTTTCTCAATAAGTTATTGGCCCAGTCATTTTAGCATAAAAAAGGGGTCAACCTCGGAATGGGAGATAATAAGCTGCATTTTTGTATATACCTTCATTTTTGGGTCCGCAAAGTTGCCTCAAAAGTCTCATAAAATCTCGTGTCTGCGTCGAAAGTTATTCAAGGTCAAAGGTGCGAAAAAACGGTTTTTTGCGATTATCTTGGTTTCTATTGCTCCAATGATTTGAACACTTAGGATCGAAATTGTAGAACATAAAATTTGCGACACATTTTATTCAAAGCATTTTTTCATGCGCTCAACCGTTTTTCCGATAGAGGGCGGTAAGCGCGCATCACTCAGCCATATGTACTGTAATGCAAGGTCAACCGTGAGTACCTGTGAATACTACCTTCAGTTTTGAATTATTTGTATTATTTATCAGTAAATACATTGTATGTAATAGCATTACCTATATTTCATATTTTCATTTGATTATATTTACCTTCCTTGTGTGATTAAAAACTAGTTAAATGATATTCTATTTGTATATGTAAATTTATTGAAAGTAGATTTTAAGTAGTAAAATAATTATGTACTTTATTTAAAATGTGGAATTAAGTATAAGTATAACTGAAAAGACGGTTTCCTATAATAACAATTATACGATAGTGGCATTCGGATCTTACTAGCGATATACAATGCTCCCAAATCTGAGGATAATATCGATCGTCTTCGATATACTCAGTTCATTAAATCTACAAAACTTAATAAACCTGTCCAATCATCTAATCTTCCACCGACAAGTGCAGCGGCCCATCAGCATATAAATGGTGTCTATTACCAAGTTCAAAAATGGTTAGGGCATGATTTAGAACCCCAGGAATGGGGTTGGGTGCTCCAAAATGAGTTCCTGGAACCGATGACAACAATATTATCACCAGCTTCCGATGAATTAATGAATACTCTATTTTGTAATTGTAAAAATGGATGTGGTGCACGGTGCCGATGTAGGAAATCGGGGCTGCAATGCACTTTAGCTTGCGGGCCAGTGTAATGGGCAAGCTTACCTCATTGCTGTTTCATTGCAAAGTGACTGTGAGCAAGAGAGTGCTTTTGACCCTGAAATTCAGGAAGGCCTGAAAACACCAATTCAAGGCAACGAAGATGATGACAATGATACAGAAATTCCCGAACGTCCAGAAGATGACGACGAAGAAGAAGAAAAGTAATACTTTTGTTATTTAAATTATTAAAGATTGATAGATTAAAAATATGTAAAACATATACATTAAAATAAATTAAATATATGTAACATGTTATTAAATACAATGTATTTGCTGACAAATAATACAAATAATTCAAAACTGAAGGTTTCACGGTTGACCTTGTATCACAGTACATATGGCTGAGTGCTGCGCGCTTACCGCCCTCTATCGGAAAAACGGTTGAGCGCATGAAAAAATGCTTCAAATAAAATATGTTGCAAATTGTATGTTCTACAATTTTGATCCTAAGTGTTCAAATCATTGGAGCAATAGAAACGAAGATAATCGCAAAAAACTGTTTTTTCTCACCTTTGACCTTGAATAACTTTCCACGCAGACACAAGATTTTATGAGACTTTTGAGGCAACTTTGAAGACCCCAAAATGAAGGCGTGCGCAAAAATTCAGCTTATTATCTCTCATTCCGAGGTTATATGCTAAAATGACTGGGCTATATGTAGTGGATCCAAAGTTATAGCAATATTGGTATATATTTGTTGTAAAAATTTATCTTTCCTAAGAATTGTCTAATATTTTTTTGAGTTTTTGGTATTGGGAAATTCCTTATCGAAATCAAATTGTCTTTGAGTGGACATATCGAATTATTGCTTATTACATGACCTAGATATTTGACTGAACTTTCTGCAAACTTGCATTTTGTAAATTTTAATCTGAAACCTTCTTTTCTTATTGCTTCTAATAATTGTTCTATGTGTTTCATATGTACATTGAATGATTCAGAAAATATCAATATATCATCTATATAATTTACTGTAAAATCTGATAGTTTATGTTTTCTGATTATATTACTCAAAATTCTTTGAAAAATTGCTGGAGATGTCTTTAATCCAAATGGAAGACATGTCCATTGGAATTGTCCTTCTTGTGTAACAAAAGCTGTCTTCTTTCTATCTTCTATTCGTAAAGGAATTGACCAAAATGCAGAATTTATATCTAATGTTGAAAAGTATTTGCAATTTCGTGTTTTTGTCATTAAGTCTTCTATCAACGGGAAAGGCTGCGATTGTGGTATTACAAGTTTATTCAAATCACGAAAATCAATACACAATCTTGTTTTTCTACCTTCTTCTTTCTTATATACCAGTGTTACCGGTGCCGCAAATGGGCTATAAGATTCTTCAATAAGATTGTTTTCTAATAGTTTAGCAATTTGCATTTCTATCTCTTTTTTATCTTCGACATTACATCTATATGGTCTTTTACTACAATATTTATCTATTAGTAGATCAATACGTGCTTCATAATCTTTTACTGTACCTACATCATATTTATCTTTTGCAAAAATGTCACTGTATCTTTTTTTAACTTATCTATCTCAAATCTTTCTTGGTAGTTCAAATGATTTACAGAAATATAAAAATCTGATCTATTCATATTCTCATTAAAATTTATAGAATTAATATTCAAAATATTTTCCTATGAAATATCAAGTTTTTTTTGTCTAATTTTTAAATTTTCATCTTGAATAAGTTTGAATTCCTTAATCATATCTAATCCAATAAGAAAATTATATTGAATATTATCTCCATCTATTACAAAAACGTTCATTATCTTTTCTATATCGAATATTTTTATCTTTACAGATATCATTCCTTTAGTTCTCTTTGCACCATTAATCGTTTCAAATTTTGTTTTCCATATGTTTACTAATTTCTGATTTTTTATGTTCAAAAGTTTTGAATGTATCAATGATATATTTGAACCTGAATCATATAATCCAAAAATTTCAATAGTATCTTCAACTAAGATTTTAATTTTGATTAATGGTGGAGTTACTAGTTTTTTGGAATATTTTCAAACAACTCAGTTTCTATCTCTACATTGTTAACGCATTTTATTTGATTCTTATCTCTCGCGTCTTTCTCATTTATTTTATACCAACATGAAGCTTCAGGATGAAAACGATTCAGCTTACCTTTCTTTTCACATATTTTGCACGGACGTTTTTGTTGTTCTTTTTCTGCATCATCTTTCACGTTTCTGCTTATTTTCTTTTTCTTCATTAGATGTTCTAAACTTCCCAATTCGGTAAATAAATCTCTGGGTTTTTTCAAGTTCATTCTGTTGATTCTGTCCATTATAAATTCTGGCAAACCTACTGCAATAAGGTTGATCATAGTGCAGTCATCGATATTTTCGTTCATTCCCAATAAAATTCTTTCTTTTTTCAAAGCATAGTCTAATAGTGATCCATTCACATATTTAAAGAGAATAGCATATCTGATTGAAGACCAACCTTTGTTAGCATATGTTTCGATAACATTTTCTTTCCAAATTTTCCATTCTGATGTTAAGGTATTCCTAATAAGCATTGAATTGTACCAATCTAATACTGAACCTTCTAGAAATAATCTTAACACTTCAATTATCTCTTCGTCTTTGTTAATTTGTAAACGAGTGCATTCTTTTTCAAAAGTATCTATCCATTGCAATGCATTACAGTTCTTACTTGAAAATTTTTCGATGACAAAATTATCCGTTATCTTCTTCAAATTTCTATTTGTTTCTTCATTTCTAGATCTAATTGGTTGTTCTTCTATATTTTTAGTGATAATTTCTTCTGGATAATAATCACCTATAACTACATTATCACTGTCATCCAGAAAGCATCGTAAATCTGCCGTTACATTAATCCATATTATCCTATATTGATTTCTCAATTTCAAATTTTTGATCACATTTTTCACAATACTATTCTTCAATAATACTTTATGATCTGCTAAAGGTTGATATTCAATTGGAACTTGATAAATTCTTCCATCTGGTGTTCCGATTTCAGTTAAACATATAATATTCGTTTTTGGATCCGTCGATGCTTTCACTTCAATTTTAAATTGTAATTTTTCCATTTTTATAACTAAAATGTTGTTTTATAATGCGTATCTTTATATTACTGTATCAAATTACAAAATTGCGTTTCTCTGTAAACAAATTATTTTATTAGTTATTTAATCAAATACAAATAATTTTAATATCTAACTTAATATTAATTATACAAATCTTACCTGTAAACAAAGAAACAACATTTACTGTTATTTGTCCACAGTGTATTTTCTAACGCACAATAATTCTTTCTTATATGTCTCTCTCCATTGAGTTCTGATTTGCAACTCACACCTCCTGTCGTTTTATGGGGACGCATCGACTTTATGGAATTCAGTGACGTTTAGTCATTCGGTCGATGCCTACTTTATTAAAATTTTCGGTCGAGATGCAAAGTCAGCAATACGTTAATTAAAGTAATGCATACACTACAATACCGTATGTGTTACTTTATATATATATATATATATATATATATATATATATATATATATATATATATATATATATATATATATATATATATATATATAGATATATATATATATATATATATATATATATATATATATATATATATATATATATATATATATAACGCAATCCCACGGCAACGCTCGTACGGGTCTAGGGGTTGAAGCTGGTAGAGAGCTTCATTACAATTTTTCAATCATTGTGGATACAAGTGTGGAGTGATTAGTTCCACGACTCACTTTTTTCCTGATTTAAATCAGGTGCCTAATCAGGGCTAGGTGAGCTCAAAGCTTGGTGCGCGGACCCTCGTCCGAACCTGAATTTGAACCAGGGACCCCACACGCAAGAAGCCAGTGCTCTATTCACTAGGCTACTCAAGATTGATATATATATATATATATATATATATATATATATATATATATATATATATATATATATATATATATACATATATAAGTAAAAACATAAACAACAAAGATTAGAAACATGCACGTTAGAGAAGAAAGCCGCTACCTCATTAGCAGTCCACGTAGCCAAAAACTCTCAGCGTGATGTTCTTTTAGCAGCTGCAATGATACAAGTGGTTGATAAAAACATAATGAGTACAGTTTGAGCTTTGATAGACCTAGTAGCGCAAGTCTCTTTCATAACAGAAGATGCCAGTCAAAGTCTGCGCTAACCCAAGACAAGAGTTCATACGACATCACCTGGAGTAGGTTTGACAAAAGCTTAAACACAAAACGTAACACGAATGGAAATTCGACCAAAGTTTACATCAGAATTGGGTATTCGAACAAATATCTTAAATTAGGTTAGTATAGAGGGCTGCCGGGAAACGCGGCTTGCATTAAGCCACCAGCTTTGGCCCATTTGCCACCCTCTGCTAGCTTTTTAGAGCTGCTTAATGACAGCTTTGCCAAACTTGATCAGCTGGCTCAGCGTGACGGTACTGGCCACCTCTGCTAACACTTGAAAGTGGCATGCACCAAAAATTTTGGGGCGTTTATTATTTAGGGTCGGACAATCGCAGAGAGTATGCTCGATGGTGTCCTCTTCCGTCTCGCGGTACAGTGATGCAGGGGCAATTGCTAGCTCCTGAACCTTTCCTAGCCAATTCATCAGCTTTTTCGTTGCCCATGACCCCACTATGCCCTGGCACCCACATAATCCGGATAGGAATATGCCTTGCCTTTTCACTGAGAGCCACTCCGAAAGCGTTAACAGTTTTTGAAGAACATCTGTAAGACGCAAGAGCGAGAATGGCTGCCCTACTGTCGACGAAAATGGTCATTGGTCTGGTTGATATTCCGCTAATGGACTCAACTGCCATGCGTATAGCATTTAATTCAGACTGAAAGACGGTAACATGGTCCGACAGTCTACACCACAAGTTAAGGCTTAAATCCGTAGAAAACGCGCCCGAGCCAACTCCTGTGTCCGTCTTTGACCCGTCCGTGTAAATCCAGGCGCCCCCATCGGTGGTAGCTTCCTTTTTCTTCCAGTCTGTTCTTGTGGGTATCTTGACCTGGAAATTCCTGTCAAGATGTATTATTTTGCTCATGTGGTCCGTGTCTTCTAAAGATGAATCGATCTAGGGGCATGAGTCCCAAAATCTTTTTCAACTCAGCCGCTGGGGCGGTTCTTAAAGCGCCCGTAATACATATGCAAACTAATCTGTGGAATGTTGTTAGCTCCTTGATATTAGTTTAACTCTCTGCTGCTTTCCACCACACGACCGCAGTAGGTATTATAGCGGTTGAGCCTAGGCAAATTCTGATGACCGTGGGAACTTTTTCTGATGACCTTGAGCTGACCTTCAAACAGGTTTTTCTGATGTGTGACGTCATAGGGAATTCCCATGTTGATTTATCGTTAAGATAAAAGAGGCCAATGACCTTTGACAATTAGAGCCTGGGAAAATTTTGATGACTTTGGGAACTTTCAGGTATTCTTTCGTCTCAAGCTCGTAATGTTGCTGGGAACCTCTACTGGCATACTAATGACGTCACGGGGACTCCAAATTCTTATTTTGGTAAGGGGGACATAATATGTTAACTAATCGAATTTAACATACCAGGCATTCATGAAGCAGTAGAACAAAACGCATACAAACTATAGCTGCCTTATCCATTGTTAATTTGTGGAATATGAATATACATATAGATATAAGTAGACATATCTGCTACTCATCGGTGATCATGCATTCAAAACATATAAGGCATGTTTAATGAGGCGAAATGATCTGAATGCTAAATATTTACACGTGCGAGTTGTTTGAGTTTGAAATACCGGTTACTTTACTCAAGTCTCTAGAGTAAATTTCAAATTAAATCTACCAGGAGTTCATGAAACAGTAGATGCATATGAAACGCTTGCTAACTATACCTGCCTTATCCAATAGTAATATGCGGAATATGAGGATACATATACACATGGACATATCAATACAAGACATATGGGACATGAATGTATAATGATACAAGACGAAAGCAAAACGATCTGAATGATGTTAATATACATATGCATGTACGACTGAAAGTTATTTTACATTCTGTTTTGATCCCCGATCTTAGTGAAAATCTTATCTGTAATTAGAGCTCTGATGTACAAAACGTACATATTCATAGATAATGTGATATTCGTACGTTTGTCACTGATGTTTCTATTCTTGAAAGTATGTACTTCAAAAATAGATAAATTTAGAATGTATGTGGTATCTTTGGCTGAATATTTATTTAAAAAGAAAATACTTTTTATGGAATTCCTTTAAACATTTTTGTGAATTTTGTGAAAAAATTTATGTGTAACTTGTATCTAATATAAGCCGGCTACTGAAATTCTTCTATGAGACATGTATGTCGGGAATGTGTACATGGTTAATTAAAAATGGTTTCAATATTACTGTGCGCACGCACGCGCGTGCAATTTATAAAGATGTTTGTGTGAGTTTTTATTGAAACTGATATGTTATTGTCTCTCTATGATTTGGTACTTTTAACTCTGTGTAATCGGTAAACAAAACCGAACTTAAGCCAAAATAAAAAAAAGATTCTGTTAGTTGGAATCTGTGTATCTACACTTGAATGTTTCTATAGAATGCGGGGATTTTTTTTCCTAACGTAAGGCTTTAAAAACAGTTTCAACTTTTTTGAAAATTAAAAAAGCCACTTCAGGACAAACGAAAAAACAGTTCATTTCGAGATTATAAGCAAAATACAAAATACATATTTTATAGCTACAAACATTGTTTTTTAAATCCATATGATATGGAACTGTTGTCTTCCAGAAATTTGCGTTTGTCGGCTGTAGGTTCATATTTTTTAACTTCGGGGACAGTAATAACTTCTCTGGATTCAGTACGATGAATGTTTTGTGACAAGATGTGTATAGGCTTATCGTTTCCAGGATTCAATATCATATTTTTTATTGCATAAAAGTTAACAGATTTGGATGTTTCAAAATTTAAACGGATACCTTTTACCTTACATACGGTTTTGATGGAGTTGTCCTATGTGCTAAAAATCTGATATGCATAATTTTTTGGTCCGCTACTCACAAATTCAGTTATGTAACTACCCAAACCGTAACACTCCAGCTCATCAGTCATATCGCCTACAAACTCTCCTGTTGGCGTATCATAATCGCCATCTCTGCTAATATATATGACAGAATCAGTGTCATAGTATAACACCCGCTCACCAAGTTGCTCCAGATAGCTATATAATTTCAACCGGGCCTGTGCAATAGTATATGCTGCTATACAAACATTAACAGTTGAAACAATATCGGCAGCTTCCTCCTTGTAACACCAATTGACGACCAGATTTTCTTCATTGACTGGGAGTAGATGATATACTTCAATTGCAGGGTTGGTTAACAGAGCATAGAGTTCCGCTGGACTATTTATTATATATGTCTTTGGTTGATTTTCGCGCTGACCAAATTTCCCCGAAAAGGAGTTTAGTATAAGCTTGACTAGTGATCTTAACCCCGGGTTACTTTTAATTTGATCAAACTCCACCTTTATTCCCTCGTTCTTAAGAAAATCGTGAACATATTTTTCTTTTTCATCTTTCGAAACGCATTTACTAGGCCAATCCAATGCTTGTTGTTTCATTTGAATAAACTTATTCATAATTTCTGTAAACAAGCCACCAGAGCGTGTTAATTTGTCATATTGCTCAATTTCGTAGTTCCATATCTCATACGTTTCTACTAATTTATATCCCTAACATAGTGCCATCTTGACTTCATCAATTACCCATGTTCCTATAAAACCCTATCATCCTCCGAATGTAGGCACTGTTGGCTTTGATTTCTTTCTTCCCCGCAGGTACGACATAATGTAAACATAAGTTTGTTATTTTGTTTGACGGGGAGAACGGGATGGTGTAAATCTTGTGGAGGTAATATTTTGCATTAAATTAAGCCTTCGGCTTTTTCAAAATTTATTTCAGAGCAGTCAATTTTTCCAACATACAATTTAGGGTGCTTAATCGGAAATTTACCATTTTTGCAAACCCACGGATACAGCGAGCAAACATCGATATACTTTATCTTCTCTCATGGTTTGCATTTGTAATACATGAAGACATTTCCTGTACGCCGTCCATAGAAGGCATCACGGGGATTCAATGGTGTGTTTACCAGGAGAGGATGGTTTTTCAAAAAGTTCATTTCACTGTTCATCTTCAAAAGCCTATCGAATTCACATTCCCACATTTCAATTACTTCGTACCCGTGTGCCCGTAGACGTTCAGTTTTTGCTACTGTTCCTTCATATCGCTGATTTAAGGTATCCATGGGGTCATCGTGCAAAGGGCGATCGCGAGCATGTCTATGATAATAACAGTCATGAAATTCAAACACCTGATTGATTTCAGTGTAAAAACCATCTACTTTAACGCCATTTATAACTGCTTCTCTTTACTTAGCTGAATGTAAAACTTTTATTTGACGTTGATTCTCTTCCCATATCAACCACTGTAGTGCCTTTTTTGATTCACAATCTACACCTCGATAGCCGTTTCTTGGAATGATAGCAATTGTGTCAGGTTCGAGAAAATTTCGTCTACAAACTAAATTACACGCTGATGCTATTGTTGTGGCTCCTATAAACGGATCCACACTGCATTCATGTATCATCATTTTCCTGAATTTCAGACATGCTTCTGTTAAAATTTCTACATCGCTAGTGCAATATTCAAGTAAATCCCGCTGCATATCAAACTCATCGCTTTTGTGGTCCTCGTACCATTTGAGAAATACTTGGCGTTCTTCAATTTTCATGGTATCTGGGGCATAATACTCTTTCCCTGGGAGTGGGCCAATGTAGTTTTCGTTTTGCACGGTGTTAAATAGGTGAGGGAAATAGCCCTTTTTATAAACAGGCGATAAATCAAAAGCTTTCGGTAATTGAGAGAGAGCCATAGGGAAATAGTTCAACGAGTCTATGAATTTTATATTGTCCACTTGCATCATAATGATTTTTGTACCACGCATTATTAAGTTCGGCTTTAAATCAGTTTTTTCAAATAAATACTTTAGTACAAATTGGTGGTCAAATGCTTGTCCGTTATGTGCGATTACAATCACCTTTTTAAATTTCTTCCGAACATCCATTTAATTCTTCATAAAGTTATCAATTACATTTTCTGTGTAATAATATAGTCTGTATCCGCATTTTTGACAAAAATATAGACTTTTTTCTTCAAGGCATAAATCACAACGTTTAGCAAAGACACATAGATTTGGCTCATGTTTTTAATTTCTCCTATTGATTTTTTATCAAAAATTTTTTCTCCTAGTTTTTCTTCTTGTCGTGTTTCTAAATCATAGAAAACGAAAAGAGTATCTTTGTCCGATATTTTTCGATAATCTTTTTGAATGAAGCACAAGTGGTCTTGTTCCACAAGCTTATTGCATACTTTGCAGAACATGTGGCTTTGGTAGCAATACTGCCCTCTAAAGCTACGATAACAATCTTCGCAAAAAGTTTTTGACCCAATTTTAGGGCACTCTGGAGATTGTTGACAACATGGGCAGCTTTCCCCACATCTGTGATAATTCTTATTGCTATAAGGAACATGACAATTCTCACAATAGCAACTGCAGCAAACTGCTGCTGTCAGAGAGGTAATAACATTATAGTGTCCGTCATGGTATAGTAAATATAAAATTTTTCCCTCTGTGACTCCTTCAAACATGACACTTCGCCCATTACTTCCATATCGATACACTATGATTTTGTAGTTTTTCAGTTGGCTTTGAAACTGTTGTAACTCTAAAATACCAGAACCTTCAATAGGTATAATAATTTTTGATCTGTCCAAAAGCTCAGCAGCCTGCTTCGTCTGCATCTTTCCAATATCTCTTCGAACTTTTCTATAATCAGGATTTTTATCAGCATAAGATAGCGCTACCACTAGTGCTCTTGGCAAACATAGATTATCCTTATTGTCTATCGTCACTATACCTCTTCTAAAAGCACACCCGAAAACGTGTTATATTTTCGAGCTCAATTACTCCCTTTACCTTTGGGTAAATGAACTGATGTGATTTGTAGGCAAAGTGTATCGGTGTTCAAGCCCTAAGAATTACTCTGAAATATTTTTGAAATTAATCCCCACACATCTTCCATAAAAACCGCAGATGCGGGTCTAAATTTCATCCATCTGGGTCCTCTTTCTTTGAAACTATCCCCGCAAAAAGTTATCCCTATCATGTCATCTGGATCAACTCCCTCAGTAGAGTATTTGATTATGTCTTCAACGGCACCTTTTATCCACGATACTTCATCAGTATTTTTCGTTGGTGAAGCTATGTTGAACTCTATTCGTCGACCTTTCAGATAAAAACGTTTCACGTGCACTAAGAACTCTTTGTTAATAAAGAACTTCGACATTTTCGCGGAGCCAGGTGATTCGACTGATTGCTGCAACTTTCGATTCAATAATGACTAGTCTTGATCATGTTGCTGTATTTATAGTAAATTTTGTGCGTGATCGATATTTTATCATATAATGTCCATGAGTTAATGAAATCCAAGCAGTCATTAAAAATCAATTTAAGAGAAATTAATGTTAACATTTCATTTTGTTTTCTGGCGACTTTTATCATACATGCCATTCCGCCAGGCCATTTTAATTTCGATATGATTCCATGACTGTACTGGAAGCTATAAGGCAAAGAGCATCATTTTCCTGAGCGAATTTTCAAAAATTAAGACACCGAAACTACCATAGCTAGCAGCTCCAACCGAATTTTTCAATACATGCTGTAAATTTCAACTGCATTTGATTATTGGGTCGTGAGTTCCCGTGGACAGAAGTTTTTGATGCTTTAAATATAGGTAAATTAGGAAAAGGTTACCGTTCTTGCCTGTTGTAAATTTTCAAATGTTTTACTTTAGCTATGTATACAAAGCATAAGATTTATATGAGTGGTTTCGTTTCCATAAAGCAACAATTTTTCAGGAGAGTCAATGATTTGAAGGTGTTCACTTTCAGCGCCTGCCGTTGCTACAGGGCTACCAACATGCTCATTTAAAGAAACACACACAACTAAAAATTAAACATATGTTCTGAAAGTTTCATAATGATTTAATAGCTCTGTCAAAAGTTATCGCAATTTAAAAATTTTCAAATTTTCTTGATCTCTTTTTAGGCACCGCTAAAAGTTCCAAAACTTTATCCGATTCACATTTAAAACACGTCCGATATTTATTTTGTTATATTTATTTTTGCAAAAAATATTTGTGGACGGAATAATAGGTACATTGAAAGTATGACTATAATGACTGCCGGCGCCAAAGGGTAAACATTTTTAACTTTCTGTGAGACCTAGCACTATTCTGCATATACACCAATAAAACCTGAAAATTTCAGTTCAATCGGATGGCGCGTTGCTGAGATTTTTTCACTGAAATTTTTTGAGGATATATCAGCGGGTGTAATACCAATCGGATGAGCAAAAGGACTATCTATTGGCTGCTCATACTCTTGTGAATGATACATACGTAGATGACATTATTTCAGGTGGTAATTCAGTTCATGAAGTCAAAAGATCAAGTAAAAAACTGTGTAAACTACTGGAATCAGGAAGATTTAAATTGCAAAAATGGTCAAGTAACTGTCCAGAATTACTCAAAAGTATTCCAGACGAGTCGAAAGAGATAGAAACGGAAGTTGATATTGACCAATCTAAGAGCATAAAGACCTTAGCAGTGCATTGGAACCCGACGACCGATCAACTTAAAATATATATAAACATAACATCAATGCCAGGCTCGATAACAAAATGCAAAATGTTATCAGAAGCAGCCAAAATTTTCGATTCGATTGGGTTACTTGCTCCAATCACGGTGAAAATAAAACTATTGTTCCAAGAGCTATGGAGACAAGAACTTCACTGGGATCAACTAATACCAGTTTGCATCCAAGAAGAATAGAATCAAATACAACTTGATCTTCCCAGCCTTCGGTATGTGTACATTCCAACTCCACGGGTTTTCTGACACATCAGAGCGAGCATATGACGCTGTTGTTTATCTTCGCGTTAAGCATGATTCCAGAATATATACATCCCTAATAACCGCGAAGACAAATGTTTCACAAGTTAAAGGGAAAACAACCCTACTTAACTTAGAGCTAGTGGTTTGGTTTTTTGTAGCAAATCTGCTTGAACTGACAAGAGACACTCTACAAATATCAAACCTCAAGTCCTCTGCTTAAACTGACTCCGCGATTGTATTATTATGGATAAGTGATTGTATTATTATGAGAGCAAAACACGGGTTAATTATATTCGTTATCAGTTGCTTATATCACCAAATTTTGAAAACAGCATCTCATATAATATCAATTAAGAAAATGCTCAGTGCCTGCAGCACTGTAACTGAAGTTGGAGTTTGGGGCTGCGATCCGAAAAATTTGCAGAACTTTGGGAATTGAAACATCGGTTATTTATTTTCATTGTAAATGTTTCCGGTATGAATACTAACTGTAAGCATTTATTGATACAAAAGTAGCACAACCGACTCGTGCTGGCAACCTTTCACCAGTATCAAAGCCAAGAATATATCACATCTGCTTCACGTCGTTATATAACATTTGAAGTTATAAGAGTATAAAGAAATTTAGGGTTACCTGTAGCGAGTTTTTTCAAATAATCGAAAGCTTAATATTTGCTGTTTATTGTACTACAATATCATTACCAATTGAAAATTCTACAATAAAACCGCTTAATAAAGATATAACAAACAAACACAAAACCAACAATAGCTGGCAACCCTATCGTGGCTTTTCAACCAAGTTTGGCCTGAATAATGTTTATAATAGGTTCCACTAATTTTTTGAAATTCGTATTGATTTCATGACTGCACTGGAAGTTATAGGGAGAGAATGAGAGAGAATTTTAAAAAAACAACAAACAAACACAAAAGCAACAATAGCTGGCAACCCTATTGTGGCTTTCCAACCAAATTTGGCATGAATAATGTTTATAATAGGTTCCAGTAATTGTATGAAATTCGTATTGATTTCATGACTGCACTGGAAGTTATAGGGCAAAAAGTTTTATTTTCCTGAGCGAATTTTCAAAACCAAAGACACAAAAATTACCATAGCTGGCAGCACCAATCGAATTTTTCAACCAAATTTCTATCAAACAGAGTTTAGAGTAAGGTGCAGCTACTGTGTCAATTTCATGAAAATCTGGTAACTT
>CANBKX010000466.1:0-14188 GCA_947369275.1 Nemotelus nigrinus
CGAATTTTCATTGTTGCCGCCAAGCTTTTATTAAAATTTTGTGGTCGGTGGTGGTATTGTTGTTAGTGTTGAGACGGCAATTGATCGGTAGCTGAACTCCAGGCATTGTGATCGGTTTATTATCACTTCATTATGAATTTAATGTCATATTTATTCGGATTGTGTCGCAACCGAAAATATTTTAATGAGTTCATTTTGAAAATGATTGTGTAAGTGGTGTGGTTTTTTGAGTAAGAGAGTTTGTTCAACTCAAAAATTGTATGGCAGAGCCTGTGGTCTAAGAATCCATTGAAAAATGAGCCGTTGACCACGTTACTTTCTAATCGACTATTCAGTATGAATTAAAAAGATCCTCGACAACTGTCTTTTTAGTTAGTTAGTATTATATTGGTTTATGCTTTTTTTGAGTTTCACGTTAATATTCACTTGCATTTTCAGAACAAAAACACGCATCATGAAAAGTGCATTTTTCTCAATTTCATATTGTAGGCAACTTGTCAAGACACTATTTTAACATTTTTTTCACCTCGTTCGATTTTGAAGATGTTCAATCCAATATTGGTTGCTTGACTGGCAGCAAATCGTTATAATGTTGAAAAGTTGAGAACAATCTGTGAATTTTTCCGAACACGAACTAGCCATGCAGACCTACAGTGATGGTGTTATCAGCCAAGAGTTTTACTAGGCTTGAATAATATATATGCATATATATATGTATATATATATATATATATATATATATATATATATATATATATTTATATATATATATATATATATATATATATATATATATATATATATATATATATATATATATGTATATATATATATATATATATATATATATATATATATATATATATATATATATATATATATATATATATATATATATATACATATATATATATATATATATATATATTTATTATATATTTATTATATATAACAATTTTCGGTAAATTATTAGTTGCCAATAAAAGGTAATTAACGATGAAGCTTAATTTTTTTTATCGTATAATATTATATGTCTTCTCGTTAGTTAGGTTTTCAAAAGAGGATTAAAAAGTTTCATAGAAACTTATAATATTAGTTCTTGAAAATTGAGAAATATTTTTTTCTTCAAAATGCAAAATCTCCGTAACAACAACACTCTTCCATCCCACCATTTTTTTGTCGATCTCCATGCAACCGGCTACGCGCAATCCTAACCAAGCGAATCCAACCCAGTAATGTCACCTCTACTTTACGACTTCAGACAAAAATCTGGTTTTTCACTGTCTCACATATCCATCAAAGTCAAAATAGAGAAATCAATGCATGTAATAGGTTCACTTTTCGGTGCAGAACAATAAAATCTAAATATCGGGAAAAAGTCCTATCGCATCCAAACTGCATCATGGACAATGTGATTTTATGCGCATTCGGGTTGCAACTTGGCGATGTATTACTGTGCTGCTGTTGGTGATCTACTCAATACTGGAAATGCATTTTCCAAATCGAAAGCAAATACGTAGGTATAGCAGATTACTGCGCCAGAATCGGATGCGAACTGTTGTTTGTTACTTGACTGATCCAGAGCCTTTGTTTGTTCGTAAAATTGATGGCATGAATAAATTACTGTCCCAATAACAAAGCGCAATTCAAGTATTTACAGTGGTTATGCAGAAGCTGTAATAGCAGGTCCAGAACAAACGAAAAGAAGGCTGCTCAAGCTCATCATCTTAAGTGCATCATCTGAGTAGTGCAGTATTATCTGGCACTCACAAATCTTCCTATACGACTGTGACATGATGTGTCTTGTTTTCGCAATTTCTTTTGAATCCTTAGCTGTGTAGTGGCTGAATAGGATATATAGCAAATATTGCACGTTGACTGTGAAATAATTTGCATAAGTGCTTGTTCATCATGGGAGTGATATGGAATAACAGAAGTTAAAAGTATAACATATATGGATTTAGACTTGAAAATTAGACTTTTGGAAGATATTTTATTTGACTAAATGATTGATGTTTTGAAACAGCAATGGGAACTTTAAATGAATGATTTGAAAGAACTTCATAGTTCACGGGAAACTAATTGCAATGACTTCACTCTAGCCAATTTGGATCGTGATTTGTTACGGTGAATGTGAGCATCAAAAACGCTTAAGTTTCAAAAGGTTAAGGCAAAGCAAAGCCAATTTTGTAGTATTGTGCTGAGTTTGATCGGATCATCAGATCATTCTGAAATTTAGAGGACATATTGAAATTATTAAATTGAGGATGCACGTATGTCTCTATGAACGTGCTGGTAACCTTGCAGCTACGGCAAGCGCTGAAAGTAAAAATCATCAAATTATCGACCCTTCTGAAAATTTTTCGCTTTATAGAAAAAAGGAACTCACATATGAATTTTATGTAAAATGCCAAAATGAAACTTTTGAAATTTCAATATCGGACAAGAACGGTAGCCCTTCCGCAGTTTTCCTAAGTTTTGAACATCTATAACTTCTGTTCACGGGAACTCACGGCCGATAATCAAATACAAATGAAATTCATAGAATGTATTGATTTTAAGCAGGACCAGGGCTGACAGCAGCGGTAAATGTACCTTCTTTTAGGCAAAACTCAGTGGTAATCTAGATGAAAAATTACCAGGCCGCCAGCTATGGTTCTACTCGTATTTTTGCCATTTATATACTACGCGAGTTTTTTTCCCCTTGTGTAAATTTACAAAAGAAAATCTGCTTACCAGATCCCCGAGTGACCTATCACCACGGGGTATGTGAGACTTGACTCACTAAAAAAGGAACATCAACAAGCCCACGAAGTTTTGAGTCGGGACTCGCCTAAGCACTGCTTCGACTCGGTCGTGCTGTCTCACCCATTGGTAAACAGGGACTTCAAGAACTACTACAGATTATGGATTGGTAGGGCAACCCTCCTCCCGTTATAGCACTTTTTCAACGTATGTTGAGCGTTATATAGCACTTTTTCAACGTATGTTGAGACTGCGCGGTGGTTCTCCTCGTTCCGCAGCATTGCATCCATGATCGTCTCTGTCGTTACCAGACCGGTCGTGGGGTCAATGGTGCGCCTCAAACTTACGAAGCGACTGCACATAAAAAATGTGTGCTGAGCATCATCGAGCTCAGTCACACAGTACCGGTAGTACGGTGTTACCACCTTACCCATTCTGTCCGAGTATTTCCTGAAGTAACCATGCCCTGTCAAGAATTGACAATGGTAAAAGTTTACCTCTCTGTGGCTCCGGTTAAATCAAAGCTCAATGAGACCAATTAGCTTGGCCGTCCAACGTCCATTATCACTTTCACTCCAACGTTGTTGCCAAAGTTGGAGGGTCAGGGTATTTGCGTGTGTCAAAGCCTCAGTTCTGTCCAGTTCTGAGCGAAAGAGGTACCCTTCTTTGCGTTCTAGCGCTAGTAGGTCGATCGGGATTACTCTAAATACAACCATAACAGCCCTTTCTGAGACCGTGTGTTATCTACAGGCGATTTGCTGGGTACCACTGCACTGGACACTGGCAATGCGCTTCCGAAACTTCCTAGTTCGAATCGCATCTCCCCAAATTTTGGCTCCATATAGCAAGATGGAATTGGTCGTCACCATCAGCAGCCTTCGTCTCGTCTCACTGGGTCCGCCAAAGTTAGCGATTAGCCTACTGAGCAAAGTGACATGCCTTGCGAATATGACCCCAATACGTCAGCTTGGTGCTCAGGGTCACTGGTCTGGACCCCGACTTACTGGTCTGGACCCCGACGGAGCCAACTGTCATGGGTATGACGGTTGGTGTCCACCGCTTCGTCAGCATTATAATCTCTGTCTTTGAGACTGTCAGCTGGAGGCCGTGCTCATTAATCCACCAATCCACCCTTCTCATAACGTGGTTAAGTCTAAGTTGAGCAGAATTGACAGATCTAGAAGTGATGACCGCTGCAACGTTAGTGAGCTAAGCTACCTACCTCTAATTTGTATAAAAGAAATGTTGACAAAAATCATAAAAACAACCATATTCTCGTCGAATATTCAAGCGTGGTTGATGTTGAAACATGTAAAAACATGTTCGCGTTGTAAACATAATTTACTAAATTCGTTGACATAATTTACTAAATTTGAGGAAAATTATTGGTTTAAAATAAGTTCGAGTAAAAATTTTGTTAAATCAAAAAACAAATAATTAGGTTTTTGGTACTGTAACCACGGTGCTTGTACCAGTGATTGGTTGCCGACGAGTAATTACGATGCAATGTATCGCAATTACTTCGAGACGTTAATGAAAACATTTATCGAATGCTATTAATCGTCTGATTTATTTTTCGTAATGCTTTAACTTAAATACATTTGCATCTAGATACTAAAATGCTGAATTGATTTGAATTTCGTGTGACCGAATCGATTCACATTCCGCGTGACCGGACATCAGACAGACAGTTGCATTCGTAGACAATAAAGTTTTCAAAGACATATGATACTTGGAATGCGAAAGTATGGTA
Organism: Nemotelus nigrinus; assembly: GCA_947369275.1. Taxonomy (NCBI): domain Eukaryota; kingdom Metazoa; phylum Arthropoda; class Insecta; order Diptera; family Stratiomyidae; genus Nemotelus; species Nemotelus nigrinus. The sequence continues at coordinate 4,499 of CANBKX010000466.1, forward strand.
TTTTTTTGATGTTTCGAATGTAATGCTATTGGCCGGCCACGCGTTTCCGATACAAATTGTTGCTTATTAGCAAGAATTTCGCTATTGCTTAGATTTATTCTATATTTGTTTTATTTTCTGTATTGGAAACTTCGTATGATGTGCGAAGTTTGTATGTACGTACATAGAAGTATGTACGTACGTTTCGCTGTCATAGAGACTTCGCATGATATGCGAAGTTTGTATGTACGTACGTTTAACAATTTATAAAAGATTTATTGATTATATAATAGTAGATTTATAATAATAGATTTATTGATTATATTATTGAACTCGAACATATGCCCCTTGTTGAACACTCCTGTTCAACTTTCGTATACTTCAAAGTTAGCGCCATCGTGCGCTTGAACTGGTGGCGTCACAGACCCTGTTGGTGGTGGATTGATTCCTCTTGCATGGATGTAGTTTCTGGCACGACCCGGATTGCCACAGGAGGATGACAACGCAGAATCCAGCTAATGTTACCCCAAAATAGCTAACTGTAATATGGTGAAATGTCGGAGCTTCAACTTTTTTTGGCAGTTCTATGTTCGTGGGCAGGGATTTTTAAAAATTCTCAACTTCAGCTGTATTTGCCGAGTACGAGTAGTTCATCTTTATCGACGGCTGTGTTGGAGGAGGATTAACTGTGAAGTTGATTCCCATCTTAGAATATGAGAGTCGATCGTGGCTAATATGTTCGTGATGACTGGAAATGGATAGTGTTTCGTGTTTTATGACACACTTTTTACCGATTCGTAGCAGCCCAGGCCCTTGGATGGTGGCTGATGAAGATCTTCCTTCGCAGACGGCATGAAATGTTATGGGTTGTTTAGTTGCAAATATCCTGTCGTTCTTGTTGGAAAGCTGCTATCAGTATTCATTAGTATCAATGTTTTTTACCTTGCATTCCGCTGCACTTGGAAGGTGGTTGAAAACGTTCAGTTTGCATTTACCGGTGTCAGAGCCTTTATGATAAATAGGTCGTAGTTGCTCACAAAGATAAGTTGTTTTTGGTAAGACCCGGCAATTACTTAGTTCTTGAGTACTCATCACATAGTAGTTGTCACGATGTAGGTTGATAGCAAAGACGGATGACGATGTCTGTATTGCTATCAAGGTATCGTTTGCTAAAACTGGAATCGGTATCAACTTGAAGACATCGAATACGTCAGAAGAAACCAGTGGTATCTTTAGCTGGAAGAGAACCTAATTATCCTGAATCCAGCTACGAGTTGTCATCAGTCGGTAGATTGCTGAAGAGTCTGCTGGATCTACGGGTATATGGTATGATGGTGGGAGCTTGCTAAATTAGATGAAGTTCTTGTGCTAATCGATCAGGAGTCAGTAGCTTAGGATTGATTTGCTGGTGGTGTGCATCAATCAGAACTTCTGCAAGGGTGCCTTGAATTTGGTTGATGTTTGCCATAATCATCATTACTTCAGTGGCTATGAACTGGAAGTCATCAATTACTCCTTTAGTTACGCTGTTCTTAAGTTGATGAATCTGTAATTCCAGACTCTGAAACATTTTTTGAGCTGCTGTTTGGTCTCGTCTCATTATATTCATCGTAGCGTCAATAATTGATGTCTGGTTTTTCAACATGTCTACCAAATAATCTTCGTTCCTCTTTACAGCATCTATGGTTTTTGTTATGTCCTTTGCGTATTCTTCATCTAAAATACCAAACAGCAAGCTGGCAACATTTTCGATTATATTTAGAGCTCCTCGTTTAACTCGATGCGACTGTAGAAGGCTATTCTCTTTGGAGATTTCTGTTGACATTTGATTGAATTGAGAAATTATCGAACGACATGATGTGTGGTTCCACTGATTTCGGCATAAAACTTCCAGCATTTGAATTCCCTTTCTCAATTTCTGGCATTCTTCCCAGTAGAGTTGAAGGTCGTAATATAAAATGAGCTTCCATTCATGTGATATCAAGTTCAATACTCCGATGTTGTCAAAATGTATGCTTGGTGTTTCCATTGTGCTCTCTGCTGTAGTTGCTGAAGATATTCTGTCCGTCATCGCTGCCAGAATTCTTCCTTCAACTTGATGAATTCGTGCCATCTATCACTTAAGAGTGATTTTCTTGTCTTGGTGGTTGGATCAATTGCAGCAGTTATGGGTTCGCCGATCAAGAAGTGTCCGGGGGCTAGTACCGTCAGATCGTTGGGATTCGTAGACATTGGCACCATGAGTCGAGAATTCAATATCGCCTCTATTTGTATCAGTACTGTTTCTGATTGCTCATATGTTAGAGATGCAGACTCAACCGTCTTCCGTAGAATGCCTTTTGCATTTTTGACTGCCGCTTCCCAAAGCCCACCGAAATGTTGTGCTCTGGGTGGTATGAATTGAAATTGGACACCTTGCTTGACACAGCTGGTTCCAATAGCCTTTATTTGAATCTTCAGAATATATAATCTCCTGTAACTCTTCAATCTGATTTTTGGCACCGACAAAATTTGTTGCATTGTCACAGTAGAGGTTTTTCACACTGCCTCTTTGTCCCATAAAACGTTTCAAGGCGCAGAGAAAGGCTTCGGTTGTGAGGTCACTGACGAGTTCCATGTGCACGGCCTTCGTCACGAAGCACAGAAAAACTGCGATGTAGGCCTTTTGAGGACGTTTCCCTCGTGTCTTATAATGAATCCAGACCGGACCACATAAGTCGACGCCTGCATTAACGAACGGTCTTGATGGTTCAATTCGATCTGTCGGTAGATTCCCCATTATTTGTTGTAATAACTTAGGCTTTGCACGTGTGCAGGTAACGCATCGTTTTATCACTCCTCGGGCAATAGTTTTGCCCTTAATAGGCCAAAAACGCTGCTTAGTCTTGGCTAGCAACGCTAATTGTCCAAAGTGCAGATTTTCATTGTGTATGCTGGTCATCAGTAGCTTTGTAAGAGGATGATCACACGGCAAAACCATTGGATACTTAGTGTCATACGGCAGATTAGCTGCTGCTAAGCGACCTCCTACTCGTAAGATTCCTTCCTTATCCAAGAATGGTGTATAGTATGATCGATAGTGTCGATTATGTTGTCTTCTCTTAAGTTTCCTTTTACGTCTGTTATGGTTAATGCACTTCGTTTCCTTTCCAATTCGCAATGTCCACTTGGAGTGAATTTAGGAGCCCATTGTGTGTGTGATCCATGAAGAAATAGAGGGCCATAGAACCAGAGGTGATTGTTTACCAGGTGGTTGGGAGTGGTTCCTCTAGACAGCGCGTCTGCCGGGTTTTCCGTTGATTTTACGTGCCGCCACTGCTCTGGTAGAGTTTTTTCGAGAATCGAAGATATACGATTAGCAACGAAGGTTTTGTAAGAACATGATTGTGAGTTAATCCATGACAAAACAATCTGTGAATCTGTCCAGAATGTTATTTTCTTGTCACTGAGGTTTAGCTCTGTCGTGACCTTCTGGGTCAAATCTGCTGCAAGTTTCGCTGCGCACAACTCAAGACGTGGGATGGTTTGCATCTTAATGGGTGCAATGCGGGCCTTAGCACACAAAAGACGGACCACTACCGTTCCGAATTTCTCTTCTGACCTTATGTACATTGCCGCACCGTATGCGTTTTTAGAAGCATCCGAAAATACATGAAACTGAATATCCATCGGTACTTTGTTAGCAAAGACATGTCTTGGAATGTATATATCGTTAAGTGCCTCTAGATCTTTTCTAAATTCAAGCCATTTGTTGTGAGGTGTGGGAGGACCACGTGCGTCCCATTCCAAATTTTGTTTGACTAATTGTTGTACAATGATCTTCACTGTGAAAACAATGGGTCCTAGCAGTCCCAGTGGATCGAACAATCTAGCTAGCTCGGAAGCAATGTTTTTTCAAATCACTTTTTCCACAGGGACTCTTTGTACCTTTACGCGGAATATATCACCTTTTGGCTGCCATGCTAGTCCCAATATTTTTATCACTTCATCGTTGGCACTCGACAAATCTAGCTCTTTTTCTCTATCGTCGAGTGGAATTCTTTCCAGAAGACTAGGGTGATTTGAACTCCATTTCCTTAATTTAAAACCTGCCTCGTTAAGTAGCGTGGTGACTTGATTTTGCATCTCGAGGGCTTCGGCAACAGTGTTCGCACCCGCTATTGCATTGTCGACATAAACATTTTTGTGTATCACCTCGGCTCCAAGAGGGTAGCAAAACACTCTTTCCAATGCTAAATGTTGGAGACATCTCATGGCAAGATAAGGAGCTGATGTATCTCCATACGTAACCGTCAACAGCTCGAAGATTTTGATTGGCTCATTTGGATTGCTGCGTCAGAGTATCAAATGAAAGGCTCGATGATCTTCATGAATCCAAATCTGTCTGTACATTTTTTGGATATCGGCGGAGAACACGAATTTGGGTAGCCTGAACCTTAGTAGGATGATCCACATTTCGTCTTGTATACTTGATCCCGAATGAAGTATATCATTGAGTGATAATTGGGTAATCGTCTTAGCTGGTAGCATCAAAAACTACCCGTAGTCTTGTTGACGTTGATTCAGGCTTAATGACGCAGTAATGGGGCACGTAATAATGATTTTTGGGGACGTTTTTAATCTCTTGCATGTGTCCTAGATCGATGTATTCATTCATAAAAGCTGAATATTCAGCTCGAAGTTCTGGATCTCGTTGCAGTCGTCGCTCAAGTGCCAAAATTCTTCGCATCACAATGTCCTTAGATTCACCTAATGTATTTGGGCTGTCCTTGAAAGGTAATTTCACAACGAACCTGCCGTCTATGGTTCTTTCGATTGTCTGGTTGAAGTGAGTCTCACATAGGTTTTCTGCTCCAGTTAATTGTGGCTTTGTAGGCTCAACTTCTTCAAGCTGCCAAAATTTGCTCATTATTCTGTTTAGTTCTTCTTCTTCTGCAGAAATTCCGCACGTCGGTCTAATTAAAGGCATTTCGTCAATCTTCCCGGATATCACCCAGCCAAAAACGGTATTCTGTAGCACCGGTAGCCCATCGTTGAGTTTTATATGCCCAGTTCTGAGGATTTGATGATGGAACTCAGCACCGAGTAGTACATCGATTTGTCCAGGAATATGGAATCTGGCGTCTGCTAGAATAATGTCTTCCGAGATTTTCCAGCTCGACGCATCTATAACTTGTGTTGGCGGCTGCGAAATTATTGTTGGTAGGACATATGCTTCAAGCCTCTCTGAAAACGAGCTTCTCGACTTTAAATAAAGGCTTGTCCTTTTGCAAGCATTTTGACGACCGTTGACAAAGCCTTGTATTTGCATTGACACTGATGTTACTGGCAGATTCAATTTCCGGACAATTCGTTCAGTCACCACATTTGTTTGGGAGCCAGAATCGAATACAGCTCTGCAAGTAATTTTTTTTCCATTCTCTGCTAACAATTGGATAAGAGCTGTTCCTATCAACATGTAGCCGCGATGAGTTAGTCACATTGTTGTCGTTAGTGACGCCGGTGACTTCTTCTCGCTCATTGTCTTTGTTGTGTTCGATGATCCTGCTAAGACACCCAGTTCCTTCGTCTTAGCTTCCGTGTGGTATTCTTTGAAATGCAACAAGGTGTTGTGCTTTTTGTTGCGCTTGGTACATCCTCTAGATGTGCAAGATGACGCAAAATGCCCTGACTTTAAGCAGTTCAAACAAATATTGTTTTTCTTTGCTGTTTTTAATCGATCACCAACTGATAATTTCAAGAACTCGTTGCAGTTGAAAATGGGATGCGATCCCTGACACTGAACACAAGAAACTATGGTGGATGCTAATGCTCGAATGTAGCTTTTACTTTGGTTTTCTGATTTTCCCCTCGAATTCAAATTTTCCAGGGATTGAAACCGTGTCTCCAAAAAACTCATTAGCTGTAGCAAAGTTGGGGGTTCTCTAGGATTTTCTAATGGTTGCTCAAACAATGTATGGGATGCTTTGTCCAATTTCTTCACGAGCAGATGAATCAAAATAGGATCCCATCCTGTGGTTGAGATACCGAGGTTTGTAATCCCGAGTAAACACTCCTTGGTTACATCAAGCAAATTCTTGATTGTTGTAGCTGATGGATTCTCCGCTGCGTGATTTGGCTGTGATAGTAAATTGCTTACTAGTATTGCTATCAGCAGTCGTTTATTGTTGTAACGGTCTTCCAACGTCTTCCATGCGGCGGCGTAGTTTTCACTGAAGTTGCGATAGGCCTTCTATATGAAGCCCATGGTTTGACACTTTTCAGTATTTTACAGTAGCTCAGACTCTAGTGAAATTTACTGAAAGAGGGGAAATTTTCTGGAACTGGGAAAAAAATCCCGTATTACAAAAATTCGTATTAAAAAATCTCGATAAAAAATCCCGTAGTTTTGCATAGTATAGAATCAGGCGCGGCGTCGTGCCTGATTCTATATTATGCAAAACTACGGGGTTTTTCATTCAGCTATTTTTTCAGGCGCGACGTCGCGCCTGATTCTAAATTATGCAAAACTACGGGATTTTCATTCAGCTGTTTATTTATTGTAGCCAAAATTGACGATAGCTAAAATTAATGGAGGATAATCAGAGAAGAAAAATTGGGCAAGGTACCCAACAATTAAAAAATTATTAGAAAAAGGTCTGAAATTGAAACAATCGATTATTTGAGAGAAATTGCGTACAATATGTCTTAATGTTGGAATTTATTCCTAAATTAAAACTTAAATAGCTATGTTTTTGTTATTTCATTAAAAGAATAGTTTTCATTCCACAAGATTTTGAGTTTCGGGATTTTGTTTTTCGGGATTTTGAATTTCGGGATTATGATTTTCGGGATTGAATACAGGATTTTGTATTTCGGAAAACACGGGATTTTGTTCATTCGGGATTTCGTGATTCGGGATTTTGATAAGATCCCATTTTTCTGTTTTCGATAAAATGGAGTACAAAAACGGCTTCATTGCAATTAATCGCAATTGATTGTAGTACGCGAACAGACCTATACTAATCTGTGGACTGTAAGCATTCATAATGCAGTAAATACATATTGGCTGAGCCCAAGCGAAAGCTTGCGAGCCCGAGCGTGTGGACGGTCCAAACAAACGACTTTGACAGGTCTCGCCGGCGCTCGTGCAACTTCCGATCGGAATCTGTTTTTTTGGGCACGAGTTAAGAACAAGATTCAATCAACGCGAATGCGAAATGCAAATCGCATTTTTTGACAAGAGCACGCAAATGAATTGCATTTGAAGAACCAATCGGTGCGATTTGCATTCGTGTCAAAGCTGCCAACTGGAAATATGTAAAGTGAGTGAGATATTTGAATTCGTAAGTGGTTGTAGGATACGGTGCCATTTCTGAATATTGTGCAATTAATTGAACTTACTTTATTTTAAACCTAAAAATACTCTGTTTGATGCGAATTGACATTGTTATGAGAAAAATACATGACATCCCAGAAAAAAACATGACCAAAATTTTGACTGGCGTATTGTTGCTATTAGCAGATGCAACACTACCGAACTCTGAGGGAAGCTCTCTAAATTACTTATTAATAAATCAAAAAGTAATTGAATAGTATTCGGTAAACAAAGTCACAAAATATTAAAATTATTACATAACATAAAATTATTCAAACTCCCTGATCTGTAAAGTATACTGCGAAAACTATATGTGCTGTAATGTTTCCATGTTGATTGACGTCGGTGTGAACTATCAGACAACAAACTAACTTTCTTCTCTTCCTTAATGAATTTGTCACAAAAATTTCAAAACCACAAGTTTGAGATTATAGACATATTTTCATTAATATATTTTGACAACTACCTAACACAAACATAGTCATCAACAATTTTTACCACCCACTACTTTTTACGAACAAAATGAAACCATCTCCTGCCAGCTGAAACAGTTTTTTATTCAAATCATTCTGCGAATTCTTAACATTTCTTAACTAAGTTACTGCATTTCTTAACTAAGTTACTGCGCTACAAAGCCTATTGCGAATAATATCCAATCGTGAATCTACTAATTTTTACATGAAAGCCAATAATCCCTATTTTCTTTCAAACCAACCGCCACTATAAATTGTTTTACCCAAGGCCCAACTTACTATTATATGACATACATGATGTACATTTTCTTTTCGTGCAATTGGCCATTCCGACAATTCGTGCGACTATTTTGCTCTTTGCTCAAACTAGTCGCATTCGCAAGTTCGTGCGAACTCGCATTCGCCGTGAATGGTTCTATTCGCTGCGTCTTGCATATGATTTGCCTGTGCTCAAATTGTTCGCATTCGCATTCGCGTTGATTGAATCTTGGCCTTTAAAGGAATTTCGTCTCGACTCGACAAATCTCGTCTACATGTTGGCTCACGAGCTGCCACAAGCTCAGTCTGCGTTTTGAATGAGCGCGCGAAGGAAAATATTTTCAATGGAATATTGTTGTGAGTAGCGGTTTAATTTCTCCAAAAACTTTTTAAAAGCGTTGTGGTGTAAATATTCAATAGTATAAATCTTATGCATGCAACAATGACTATAATTTCAATATCATTGATGTAATCAGGCAGCTGTATTACACATTTCAAATAGATTCGGTTGCTTTTATTTGACTATATTGCCCAGATTCACATAAACGTTCTATCTACATTTTAGTATGTTCGAAATATTCAATAAATTGTGTTTTGATTTTTAATGGAGATGTATGCAGAGTGCGTTTTTACTACTTTAATATTGATTTAATATACTTTCACAAAAGAGGTTTTTCAAATTTTGCAGAATGATGTTAATAGAGCTGTTTTTCAATAGCGAAAATTTTCCATTTGTGGTGTCTTTTTCTTTTTTTGTAGCAGAGGCCCTTTTTACTTTTTTTTTCTAGCCGCATAATGAATGAAGCTGTTAGTTTCTACTTCGGCTGAAGAACGCGACCAATTTTGTACCCGCCCAAAACACCTGATTATCAGCTGACTATTGACAGCTGGAAGGCAGCATTTACTGGCATCTACACGTTGGCCGTCTCGTCTGACTTCGGCTCACTGAGTCTCCGCCAATATGTGTTTGCTATACAAAAAGTTAAAAGATAAAATTTTCCAATGCAAAAGTCATATTCAAAACGAAAACATCGTAAGTTCAGGGTAAAAACGTCGCTAATCGAGTTACTGGGTGTGAATCGAAAGGTGACGTAAGTGTGAAATGACTTAAATTGAAGCGTCGTAAATCGGAGTACGTATGTAATGAGATGACTTGACTTGACTTGACTTTTTGTCTATAAATCAGCATAGACAACTTATATCACCTCTAAAGCTAATCAAAGCAGAAAATAATTGGTACGGGGAACTTGATCGTTTTGCGGAACAAGCCTCCAAAAGCAGAATCAAAGCGGAACTGTTTTTTGTGGGATGATTAAAATTGAAAAAAATGTTTTTCTAAGTGGTTTCGTAAGTATGCACTAATTCCCATTAGACACCAGCTCATAGTGCAAACTTGACTGATGTGACCACTTGCTGTTGGAGATCATGAATTTTTATTTACGTAAGTTGTGATAAATGTTATCATTCTGGACTTATACCCTTCGATATCATACACTCATAAAGGTAAATAATTTAAAACCATGGTTCCCTTCTTGTCCATAAATCAGCATACACAACATATATTGTCTCCAAGTACGAGAAAATCGATTGTTTTGCGGAATAAGCCTCCAAAAGCAGAAAAAA
>CANBKX010000467.1:0-27552 GCA_947369275.1 Nemotelus nigrinus
TTCCTGTGTGATAACAAAGCAGTCCTGGGTATCCATGGATGCGCATTGCACCAGGCAGCTTTTAGGCTTAACTCGAAGCGCCCTTCGTTGCACTGTGGGCGTTCTAACGGCCCACTGCCTTATAGGGCGGCATGCACAACGTTTGGGCGTAGAGTTTAATGACTTCTGTCGGAGCTGTGGCTCTGAGGATGAGGAGGAATCTGTCCTTCACCTCATGTGCCAGTGTCCGGCTTTGGCAAGGGGAAAACTGGCGGCACTTGGTGCACGTTTTCTCTCAAACCTGACAGAACTGTCCCTGGCAAATCTAAAGGGGATAGTCCGGTTTGTCAAAGGAAGCAAATGGTTTCCTGAGTTTAGTGAGTAGAAGAGAGTCACTAAATACTGTGGCATCACAACGGACCTCTCCTGTGCCTATGTGTGCTGGTCGTCAGGCCTCTGTAGATCGGCAGCCACGTCAACCTAACCTAACCTAACCCACGAACAACACCATAATCATCAACAACAATAACCCGATCGCGATATTGTCAAAACGCAGAAATATCTATATGTAGGATATCACGAATCGAATTGTTCTGGCACAAATTAACAAATACGACATCAGACCTAGGCCAACAATTGACCTACATACGACTGATGCGGAGTGGATGCCCGAACTCAAAACCACTGTTCGAGAAGCGATGAGAGTCAATGCAATTGACTCAATATACGGCGGATAATCAATATACACGTAGGAAAACCGAGATACGGAGGACAATAGATGTACTAAGGTTTTACATCGATGCCTGCAATGAAGCTCAAATCGACGGTCCAACTTTAGGACAGTGCCTATTAATTTGAATAGACAACACCATATTGTGCACTACAATACTACCATTTTTGATTAAACCTATGGAGACTAATTTATCAATGGTAAGATAGCATACCTATCTGCTTCATATCTTCACTAACCCATTAACCCGGATCCAGGCGGAGTGTGTGCCTCGCTCACATCACACCTAAGCAAGCGCTGCATCCATAAATGATTGGCCGCCAACTAGCCTAACAATTCTATAGCAGATAGCCTATACACCACAGCACCTGCGGAGCTCCCACTAAGGTGGCCTCTCCCAGCGGCAGGATATACCTTCGAAGTAGGTATGGGCTACACCTGCCCCCGCAGTACCGATACTTAGTCACATAGGTCGTGCAAACCAAGTGACTTTTCTCTTTCGGGTGAAGCTGACATCTATTTGTATGAAGGAATGAGATCCTTATTCATACAGATGTTCTTTGGAGCACTTGTCCATAGTTGTGCTTTAAGGCCAGGACCTAATGTGTCACGTATGGTCTCATAATATATTATGTTTAAACATATTTGAACTTATTCGTGCTTTTATAATTTACCAGATATAGATATTGCTGTATCTAGCGGTTATTTCCCCCCACTGGGGTACGGAGGACAATCAACATACGCTGTATAAATTGGACTGAAGTGGCACAACCGTGCGCATTCGGCATAACGAAATAAAACTAAGATAGGCGGTTTACCGCCGTGCCTTTATTGCACTATTTATATCACATTCACATTGCACTACATCGCTCTATATTGCACATAATTTATACGCGTCTTGCACTAATTGGTGCACCATTGCTTGCTCTATTGGGACTCGGTTGAAGATTTTTCGGGGGCTCGTCCGGGACTGACTCGTCTCATCACGTCCGCCATCGTCGTCGTCATTGTCGTCTCACCGAACGGTGTTGCCTTTCGGTACATACGCATAGGGAAACATTCACCAGCCCAAAACTTCGACACGCACAAACTCTCGCACAAAAACACAGTGGAGCGAATTCACTGTCGTAACCAATTATCATCTGATAACGATCAGATAAAGGAACACCGTGAGGATCGCGAATATGTTTCTTCTCCGAGCGATTGGAGTTAAATACAAAGTAGCCACCTACCTAAAATTCGAAGCGAGAAGTTCTGGAGCACCACCCGAATTAATACGCACCGCAGTATAATAATGGACAATCGAATGTTGACATTCAGGAACGTCACGAAGAGTAAAATGACAGATGAGATGGTGGTGAGTTCAGGCTGTATCAAATTGGATCGCGAGGTGGACAAGATACCCAACACTCAGATGAATGAAATCGAAATCGGGTGAGTGCACCAAACGGAATTTGAAAATCCCGCTGCCGCCAGGAAAATTTTCCTGTGAGCTGGATCGACAGGAAAAGGTCTCTTCTTGACTGAGCTTGGTGAGTGAACGGAGGTCCTAAGTTGCTGGTGCTGGGACGATACTTATACATTTCTTTTTCGTTTGTTTTCCGATTTTAACTGTCTGGTTTGGATTGGGGAATTTTTGCCCGATGACGGGAGCTCCCGAAATTTGGAAGCGGCAGCAAAAGTGAAAAACATATTATTTTATCCTTTTCGCAACCGATGCTGGAGAACCTACGGATGAAGATATTTTGTCTCGGGGAGAATAAAACGTAGCTGCGAAGTGCAAGTTTGAGGGGGAGGACGAATCGCGGAGGACATATCAAGACTTCATTTCTTTTTGTGTGACCATCGATCAGCAGAAAAGGGCCCCATCGAGGGAGAAAACTATTCCCGGTGATCCAGAGTTGTTAGATCTGGATTCACCAGATTAGATAGCTTGTAAGTTACTTTTGTGATGCGATTTTGATTAAATTTGAAGACGATTAGTATTTAGTGAGATTACCATTGAACGGTAACGTGGTAGAAATTAGTGATAGTGTTGTATAGAAGTGCAATAAAGCTTGAAATCGTAAATTGCGCCGGGGTATAATTATGAATATCGATACGGGTGTTGATCATAAGAATCCGTCATCCTCTTCTCGCTTCAGGGCGACGTTTGCGAGGCAGTTATTCGGATCAGAAGCGAGTAGCGCCCATCCACGACCGTTTCTCGCGTGTAAAAGCCGCCCGAAACTGCCGCCCTTGTATCCCAGTCGGAGATTAAAGGTTTTGTGACGCACTTAGTGGTATAACGGTAACAACCTTTCAAACAAATAATTTACATTTAACATATACATACTACTAACATGGCTGCAGAAGACGTAGCTACCATAAAGAGGCTATCAATAACTTAATCTTATTGTGAAATCGTTGATAAGTTAATTTTTTTATTTACAGATATATTCTCTTACTAAAATAAACGTGCAGTTTAAATTAATTGTAAATATTTTTCTTTTCTTTAAATTGTGCATTCCTAGCCTAACTCAGAGTGCAAATAAAAATAAAGACTTAACATCTAGCGACTGTAATATGTTCATTGCTTGTTCTTACCACGTTTGTTAACAGTTAACATCAAAAGAGCGTGTGCGCTAAAAAAGAAAAACAATTGAATCGATTCAATCGGTTTTTATTTTATTAACTTCCATATTAAAATTCGAATGCGCATTATACTAATAAGATGTTCAATCGCCACCGTTTTCCAGCAAAACTTGACACCGTTTGGGCAAATGTTCGACCAGATTTTCGACCAGTGTTCCTTGTAAACTTTTCCGGATAATGTGAAGATGATAACATGCTGCTTTAAATTTATCACACGCTTGTGATTAACTTTAGCTTCCTGGCGGCCCAGACATTTTTGATCGGATTAATGTCTGGTGGCCGTGCAGGCCAGCTCATTGTTATGATACCATTTTCCTGTATCCATTCGGCGTCTAGTCAGCTGCGATCTTTGGGATCGCTATCTTCTTGGAGAGTTTACTCTCAGACTTCAGCAAATTCTGATAGATATATTTCATCTTCTCTGAGTTCAGGATTCCAGTAAACAGAGAAAGAGTACCAAGTCATTGTTTACTGAAGAACCCCCAAAGGGTGGATGTTTAACGGTGCCCTGGATATGTGGTATTCTTCGAATCAACCATGCTTGTTTGTAAGTACTCCATGCCCAAAAAGAAGATTCCTCTGTAATTGCGTTCGCTATTCTTGGTTTTTCAATGTGTCTTTCGCTCAGAAGACCTTTAAATACATTATTTCGTTATCTGATGCCTAAGGCACTTGGCCGTCTATTTATTGACGGGAATTCCCTCTCGCATCAACAAATCAGGTGCTCAACGCAACGTTGTAGTGTGATTTTGTTCGAATATCCAAACGATGGCCCTGTCGTCGGCTTCGACAGTGGATCTTCTTAAGCCTCTACCAGGTAAATCGTCCACCGTTATTGTCCCATTATACCGGCCAATCCATTTGCCGAACTAGTTCGACTTTCTAACGTATGATGCTGCAACAGTTATTTTGGGCTCTTTAGGGTGCAAACGCAAAAACACAGCTTCAAATCTCTTTGCATACGCAGCACTCATTTTGATTATCGCAGATTTCTCTGAAAATCATAATGCAATTGAACTGTAACCTGCAACGCTTATTAGAGAAAACTTCAGCCAATCGAATTGCGTCAACACTTTGCAAGTAGTGAAAACCGGTTTTTTGGTTTGCAGCACGCACGCTCTTGTGATACTTGTATATTATTTTTCATAAATCAATAACAGTATATAATCAAAATTATGCGTCCAAAAAAATAGGACAGCCGTTCAGTGACTTACTCTAGACACTGGTAAGCAACAACCGAAGTTTCATTATTATTTGAAGAGCTCAGTTGCTGCGGAAATTGAGGCTTATTACGAGCGTGCCCGGAAAGCACCATGCAAAAAGTTTAGCTATACCAGAGTTTTTATCAATGCTCAGCTATCTATTTCTCAGCTATCTATCAGCTCGTCAGTAATAAGGAAATCTGCTCCAACTATTCACAATCTATTAGACTTGACGAGCAAGAGTTCCACATCACCGAAATCGTTGAAATTATGGATATGTCCATCATTCATTCTCAGTTTCATCGTCTCTCATCAGAAACACGACAAATATAGGAACAACGATTGAGCATTAGCACGAAACTTCCAACTCTATATCAGTATCTTAAATTTCGCTAATCGAATATCTGCACTTTATTTATTCATATTTATTCACCCAACAAGGTACAAAAACAAAACTCAAAACAGTTAAAAAATCAAATAAACAAAATAGAAAAGTAAAGTAAAGTAAACAGTATAAACAAACAAGTTAAATAAGTAACAAACAAATTGAATAAGTAACAAATAAATTAAACACATTGATATCTAGTTGATAGTTTAAGGTTGGGGGGTACGGATGGGATGCAAAAGACAGGATTTGAAAGACGATTTGGAAATCCTAGGGGAATATAAATTCCTTATGCTGTTGAATATTTTGCAGCATCTATTTATTGGCTCATTAGCTGCATATGTGGTCGAATGTGCATTCTTTTAGGAAACGATAGGACCTGGTGCTCCTCACAGGGATATTTATCAAAATTTTACTACATTAATAGCGCCTCTAATGAATTCTACATCAATAGCGCCTCTAATGACGTCGAATGTGAAGCAGGCCGATATCACCATTCTTCTGGAGGCTATTGTGTATAAGGGGGCAAGATGGTTTCCGAGGCCGAAGAAAAGCCGATTTTTGCGTTTTTTTTCCTCAGCTTTGAGTGAAAATAATTACTAATATAATAAATAATAACACATCAAAGAATTATATTTTGAGAGTATGTAGGAATTATTGTATAAAAAAATATTAACTATTTATGCCGTGGTGGCAGTAGATCAAAGGCGCTTCGAAAAAAAAGGCGTCGTGCGGTGCGTAAAACCTAGCCTGACAGTGTTATCTGAAATCAAAAAATCGAAGTGATTTACTATATATATTAGTTTTTTTCGCGGATGAACGAAATTATATTGAAAAATATGCGATTCCTGATTTTTGACGCGGTTTTGAATTTGAAGGTACCATTTTCACATAAAAAATCAGCCTATGATTGCCTGTAAAAATAGTAAAAAATTTAAAAAAAACGATCGTTCATCCGCGAGTATTTATCATATTAAAGATGTCCTCCAAAGTTCATTGAGATCGGTGCATTAATTTTTGAGTTATGTTACGTACCGACTTCAAAAATGTAGTTTTGAGAAAAACGTGTTTTTAGTTTTAAAAGTAATTGAAAGTATAATAATGATGAATAATGATATTTTTTTTGAAACTTTCATCGAATCATCGATTCCAGGGCCATAGTGGGCATCCTCTGAAGCAGTTGAAGAGTCCATCGAATCTTTTTTTTGTTGTCTACGAGCTCTTCTTTCTTCCTTAGAGCATTGGGCAGATTTTCGTCCGGCGTGCTCTATTCGAGTGTTGTCCTCTTTCCGGGCATATTCGTGGGCAGAATGGCCGATGTTGACTCCCATAGAATGTAGTATGCTTAAATGAGCCGTGGTACCTTCGTTGAATGCACATGCAAAAATGTTTGCAGCCAGTTCAACCACCGGTAAGCCAGCTTGAAGTTGTTTCGGAGCGATTTTCCAGACAAGCTGATTAAAACTTTCATTGGACTTTTGAGTGAAACCACCAACACATCGTTCTAATAAAACATCTGAACTTAATTCTTTGTAAATTGTTTTGATAGCTTCTAAAAAATCGTCCGGGAGTGCTTTACAGTCTTGTTTGTGGGATGCCAAAGTACCTGCCGCAGAAGCTTGCTGCCAAGAACACCAGGATTTTTCGCCGCTCGGGCATTTCTCGTGCTGAGGATTTTCATCGGTGGATGCGTAATGATAATAGTTGGCCCATATCGCTTTCTTCATGTTCTCGGCTGAATCACAATATTTTCTTATTGTCAGCCCGTAATATACTCGTACTGCCAATTTGTCAATCATTTTACCGGTTAGTCTATTTTTTCCAGACAATAGATATTTCTTTGTTACTTTTTCTTTATCCGTTTTTACAACTTCCACAGTTGTGTTTACCAAATTTCGTAAACGGGTGCCCATTCTTTTTTGGACGTGGCCAACACATTCTTTTTTCTGCACTACATCTTCACCATAAGGAGCAGCTTTGACTTTACCACTGTAAGTCTTGGAGTCACCATCTCCGATATACAGTAAATATCTTACTTTATATTTTTCTAAAGAGCGCTTGAACATTTCAAAGACGGAAACCAGCTGCATTTTACCGGAAGATCCTTGATGGTTGGCATTACATTCGTTTTCATGCTCTTTGAACCATTCTTCAAACTCTGCCGAATCTAAATTTTATGCCCAATACTCACATTTTTTGCAATAGCCACTTTTCACCAATAAATCCAGGACTTTCCCTGTGTAGAGTCCTATGAGCGACGTAATTCCAAATAACGAAGTATAACCTCTCTTTTTCCAGGTCCTATCTCCAGAAACCTTTAAATCCGATGCCTTCTCATGTTTTTTTTTCTTCGTCTACAGCAAATGATAAATATTTTCCTGTCACAGTATTCACACAAGTACGAATGTTTGCAAGAGCTGAATCGTATGAAGTATGGCACGAAAAAAAGTCACCTATGTCCATCAGGCCACAAAGATTTTTACATCCAGCAAATTCGTGGCCCAATAATCTCATAACATAGATAAATCGACGGTTTATCTCATAAGAATGGCCGATTGACGGGCTTGAATTAATATATTGTGGCTCACACACTGAACTGAAATTGTAAAACCAATTCCACGCGTTCGACACTGTTGAAATTTAATTTTTCCATTGGAGCCTGGTTTAGAACACTTCACTAAACTAGATAGAGTTGTAAAAACAGTAATAAA
The DNA here is from genome assembly GCA_947369275.1 of Nemotelus nigrinus. NCBI lineage: Eukaryota > Metazoa > Arthropoda > Insecta > Diptera > Stratiomyidae > Nemotelus > Nemotelus nigrinus. The sequence goes on from CANBKX010000467.1 coordinate 7,642, forward strand.
GTTTATAAAACGATATCCAGTTTTAGAATCTTATATTGAAATTTTTTTTTGTTTAAGTTGGAAACCATCCTGCTCCCTTAAATGACTCAGTCGAAACTTACAAGGGGGTAGGCTATTAAAATCATAGGGGTTGTTCAGTTCTCTCAAGGCGAAAAGTAAAAATTGCTGTTGTATTGACTCGAGTCTTTCACTGTGGGTTTCAAAAGCGGGAGTCCAGCTAATGCAAGCTTATTCGAGAATAGGATGTACAAGTGAGGTGTATAAGGATCTTGTGACCAACAGGTTATGAAATTCTTTGGCACGTCTTTTGATGAAGCCTAGCTGTTTGTTTGCACGAGAAAGTATTTTATTCTAGTGTAAGATGAAGCGATCTAACATCTAAGATAAGATTTAAGATAACACCGAGGTCAGTAATGTTATCAACTCGAGTTACTATATTATTGCCGAGGAAGTACATATTGTGTGTGACCGTGCATTTTCTGGAAAAAAAAAACTAATAACCTGGCATTTATCAATGTTGAGAGGGATCTTGTTTGTATTGCACCAATGATCAAGTGAATCGAGTCAATGTTCTTATAAAGTTTGAGATCGTCTGCATAGAGTAAATGAGGTATGCCTGCTAGGACGTCAGATAGGTCGGAATAAATATATTAAAAAGAAGTGGGCGAAGATATCTACATTGTGGTACACCAGAGGTAGCAGTAGCGTTTTTCGACAAAAGTTCTTAAAATTTTATGCATTGTGTTCGATCGCGAAGGTAGGAGGTCAGCCAGCTGAGTATACCGGCAATACCCGGCAATACCGAATTTCTGAAGCTTTAGAATTAAGGTAGAATGATCAATTCTGTCAAACGCCTTACTGAAGTCAGTGTAGACTGCATCAATTTGGTAGCCTTTTTCCATTTTGCATAGAACGTCAGAGATTACGATTGTCAAATTCGTGATAGTTGAGCGACCTTTTCTAAAGCCATGTTGTTGCTCGTTCAAACGGGAATCAACAAGCGGAGAAAGTTTATAGTATACCACCTTTTGGAAAAGTTTCGGAATCGAAGACAAAATGGCAGTGCACCTATAATTTCCGATACAACGTCGATCACCATTCTCGAATATGGGTGTGACATACGAAAGCTTCCAACAGAATGGAAAAATTCTCGACGAAAGTAATCTATTAAAGAAAATATGCAAGGGAGCTATAAGCTGCTCTACACACTTGCGCAAGAAGGTCGGAGGAAGAAGATCAGGCCCAGGACCTTTGTTGCAGTCGAGATCCAAAATAGCTTTACGTATTTCATCACGGAAAATTTCTAAATGGTTCACAAAAGCTGTTGTGAAAGGCGTTAGTTTGATAGGTCTGGTGCATTATACATTTTTCGGAAACTATCAGCGAATAGGTCACATATCTCTTTAAGAGAGGAAGACGTTAAATTATTAAGAAACATCGACGATAGATAGCCAGTAGTTTTTCGTTTCACATTAACAAAATCGAAGAATTTTTTTCGGGTCGCGGACTATATTTTCGCCGGTTGTTCTAATGTAGTGTCATAAGCCTCATGAGACTTTGCTAAAAATTGCTTAGCAACTTCATTATATTCTTCCTGAATAGCGGGACAAACATCAGTATTTTCTCTAATCAGCTTATAAAGTTTGTTTTTATTGTGTACCAATTTTCATATTTCATCAATCATCAATTTTTATTGTGTACCAATTTTTTTCCTAGCTTGTAAAAATATTTTTTTTTTAATTTAAACCAATTTTTCCTTTAGAAGCTAGATTTATTTTTATTTTGACATATATCGATATTTCGAGGGTAATCTGCCCTCTTCTTCAGTGTCTTTTGGTCTGATCTTAAAATAGCTTAGATATCTTATTTAAGGTGCTTGCTTTTAAAGTATTTACTAATACTAATTACCTGCTAATTACCCGCTAATTATCTATTGATTATATACTTAAATACATTTTACTATCTATTATTAATAACATTATCATCATAAAGTATCTGTTTAAATTAACCTAAACAATGGTGATACACAGTTTCATTGATCTGTGTTTAGTCGCCTATCCATCGGGGTTTTCCATATGTTCAGGCTTTCGTATGCATCCAGTTTTCGTACCTGCTGTACTTCCTTAATCACCTCCACGTTGTCCCACGTTATGCTGTGCTCCTCCTCCAGGATGTGTTTCGCTACTGCTGATCGTACTATCGTTGAGTTCTTTTTCCTTGCTGAGACTGCTTCGCGCTTATGTTCGGTTAGTCTAACACCAACTAACCGTTTCGTTTGTCCAATATATATTTTGTTGCATTCTGGGCAAGTAATTCTGTATATTCCACATTTTTCCTTCTTATCTTTTTTGTCTTTCACGTGACATAATATTGTACTTAATTTCTTAGCGCTACTGGTTGGAACTGCTTTAATATCAAAGCGTTCAAAGAGTTCCTGAATTTGCTTAAATATTGACGTAAAAATAATTGGAACTCTTATGGCTGGTATTTGTTTTTCTTGTATAAAGAGCGTCGTTAACAGATCACGCTGTATTCTGTCCTTCTTCTTTTTGACAAGGTTTCCAATTATTTTCTCGTCAAATCCATTTTTTCTCGCGGTGTCTTTAATATATTTAACTTCTAAGTTAAAACTTTCCTGATCCATGGGTACTGTTAATAGTCGGTGGATCATTGAGTTAAAGGGCGCCATTTTTTGGGAATGCCAATGATCAGACGTAGAAGGTGTTGTTCTCTGGGTGTGTGTGGGCTTCCGGTAGATATTAAACCTAAGAGAACCTTCTTTCCGTATGACCATTAGATCCAAGAATGGTAGTTTTCCATTGTTTTCGACTTCCATTGAAAATTGGATATCCTTGTGTGCTTGGTTCAACTTTTTCAAAGTTTCTGCCAAAGCATCCTTTTTCACGATAGCTAGAATGTCGTCCACATATCTCATCCAGACACGAGGAAGCGATCCTTCTTCATGAAGTTTCTTCTCCAGTCTGTCCATAAATATCTCGCTCATTAGTGGGGACAAAGGATTTCCCATGGCAACACCTTTCATAGCTTTAAAGTATTTCCCCCTGAAAGTAAAGTAACTTTCATTCATGCAGACTGAGGCAAGTTTCAAAAAGTCTTTAGCCCTCTTCCTCCCTTCCGGTGAGCTATTCTTCTCTAATAGCCAGTCCTCAAAGAACGCGAGTGCTTGTTTTACCGGCACGCTTGGGAATAGAGCCTTGACATCAAATGATACAACTAACTCATCTTCCCCTATTGCTGCCATTCTTCCAAGTTGCGCTATCACCTCGTCACGATTTTTGACTGTTCTAACGCTAATCTTCCCTAACGCCCTACACTCGTCTACAATCCACTTTGCGATTCTCCTTGTCGGAGCGTTTGTGGCGGTTACAATTTCCCTTAGCTCATTTCCTTCCTTGTGTATCTTCGGAAGGCACCTAATTCTTGGCAACGCCGGGTTTGAAACCCGCAGCTTGTTGATCTCTCCAATCGTCCCTTTGCACTCTTTCAAGATTCTTTCAACTCGTTTGATAGAGTCTGGTAAGGGGTCTTTCCTTAGCTCATGGTAATCCCCGTTGTTGAGCTTTTCCATTACTAATCGGTCATATTCATTTTTATCCATTACTGCACATATGGAAAACCCCTATGCATAGAAGACTAAACACAGACCAAGGAAACTGTGCATCACCACTGTTCAGACTAATTTGAACATTCATTTCATAGTGAGGAGGATAATTTAATTCATATGGATAATAAAGTAATTAATAGGAAATTAGTTGGTAATTAGTATTAAGTCCATTAATAGACAATTAGTTGGTAATTAGTATAAGTCAATACTTTAAAAGTAAGCTCTATAAGTAGCATACATAAGTTAGATTAAGACTAGACTGATAGACACTGAAGAAGAGGGCAGATTACCCTCGAAATATCGATATTTGTCACAAAATTCAATATATCTAGCTTCTAAAGGAAAAATCGGTTTTTTATTAAAATATTTTTTTGAGCTAGGAAAAAATTGGTACACATTAAATACAATTAATAATGACTACCAGGTCAAAATCCAATTTTATTCAATTCATAGATTACAAAAAAGTAATCGGTGGAATCTCTGAAGACATAAGATTCCTCAGATTATGTTTAAAAAAGAATGTGACTCCTAAAAGTCATATTATTAAATTTAGGTCCCATATGTTAGGAGTAGGGAAACAAATTGCCCTGGCCGAAAGGAATCTGATTAGAGATTCCGTAAATAGGCTTTATAAGAGATTAGGGGATCTCACACTGAAAGTTTATTCCTTGCATCTTAAAATGGCAAGTGAGTCTTTAGGTAGGAAAGGAGATATTGTAGATATAATAGGGAAAGCAAACAGGGCCTTTGAATGTGAGAAAGATAGAAAGAGGAAAATTCTCACAAAAAAACTGAAGGAGCTGACGAGAGGAAAGGATACCATTGAAAAGAAAAAGAATGCCGTAGAGACTATCCCCAACTATGTGGTGAATAAGTCCACGGTTCAATTCACAGGAGAGCAAATGAAGCTACTTAACCAAGGTCTGAATTTTGCTGTCAAGGGAAAAACATTCCCAACAGAAGACTTGGTAGTAGACATCGAAGCAGCGGTTAAAACCCTGCCCGAAGAGGAGAAAGCACAGATTAGAGGCAATGTGGCTAAACTCATCAGGAGGGAAAATCGTAAGAGGGGGAACACTGGGAATGCACAAAGAGTGCTCAGAGAGTTGGCGGCTAAACCGGTCTTTTATACAAAAGCTGACAAAGGAAATGCCGTGGTCGTAATGGACAAAGACGAATATGACCGATTAGTTATGGAAAAACTCAACAACGGGGATTACCATGAGCTTAGGAAAGATCCCTTACCAGACTCTATCAAACGAGTTGAAAGAGTCTTGAAAGAGTGCAAAGGGACGATTGGAGAGGTGAACAAGCTGCGGGTCTCAAACCCGTCATTGCCAAGAATTAGATGCCTTCCAAAGATACATAAGGAAGGAAGTGAACTTAGGGAAATTGTCACCGCTACAAGCGCTCCAACAAGGAGAATCGCAAAATGGATTGTAGACGAGTGTAGGGCCTTAGGGAAGATTAGCGATAGAACAGTTAAGAATCGAGACGAGGTAATAGAGCGGCTTGGAAGAGTGGCAACAATAGGGGAAGATGAGCTAGTTGTATCATTTGATGTCAAGGCTCTGTTCCCAAGCGTGCCAGTAAAACAAGCACTCACGTTCTTTGAGGACTGGCTATTAGAGAGGAATAGCTCACCGGAGGGGAGGAAGAGGGCTAAAGACTTTTTGAAACTCGCTACGGTTTGCATGAATGAAAGTTATTTTACTTTCAGGGGGAAATACTTCAAAGCGATGAAAGGTGTAGCAATGGGAAATCCTTTATCCCCACTTATGAGTGAAATATTTATGGATAGACTAGAGAAGAAACTTTATGAAGAAGGTTCGCTTCCGCGGGTTTGGCTGAGATATGTAGACGATATTCTAGCTATAGTTAAAAAAGATGCTTTGGGAGAAACGTTGGAGAAGTTGAACCAAGCACATAAGGACATCCAATTTTCAATGGAAATCGAAAAGAATGAGAAACTACCCTTCTTGGATTTAATGGTCATAAGGAAAGAAGGTCTTCTTAGTTTCAATATCTACCGGAAGCCCACACACACTCAGAGGACAACACCATCCACGTCTGATCATTGGCATTCCCAAAAAATGGCCCCCTTTAATTCCATGATTCACCGGCTGTTAACAGTGCCCATGGATCAGGATAGTTTTAACTCAGAAGTTAAATATATTGAAGATACGGCGAGAAAAAATGGATTTGACGAGAGGATAATTGGAAATCTTGTCAAAAAGAAAAAGTATAGAATACAGCGTGATCTTTTAACGACGCTTTTTACGCAGGAAAAACAAGAGACGACCATAGGAGTTCCAATTATTTATTCATCAGTATTCAAAAAAGTTCGGGTACTTCTTGAACGCTTTGATATTAAAGCAGTTCCAACCAGTAAAACTAAAAAATTAGGTACTATACTATGTCACGTCAAAGACAAAAAGGAAAAATGTGGAGTTTATAAAATTACCTGCCCAGAATGCGACAAAATATACATCGGGCAAACGAAACGGTTAGTTGGTGTTAGACTAACGGAACATAAACGGGAAGCAGCTTCAGCGAGGAAAAAGAATACAACATTAGTACGTTCAGCAGTAGCAAAGCACATATTGGAGGAGGATCACAACATTACTTAGGACAACGTGGAGGTGATCAAGGAGGTACAGCAGGTGCGAAAACTGGATGTGTACGAAAGCCTGCACATATGGAAAACCCCTATGCATAAAAGACTAAACACAGACCAAGGAAACTGTGCATCACCACTGTTCAGACTAATTTGAACATTCATTTCATAGTGAGGAGGATAATTTAATTCATATGGATAATAAAGTAATTAATAGGCAATTAGTTGGTAATTAGTATTAAGTCCATTAATAGACAATTAGTTGGTAGTTAGTATAAGTCAATACTTTAAAAGTAAGCTCTATAAGTAGCATACATAAGTTAGATTAAGACTAGACTGATAGACACTGAAGAAGAGGGCAGATTACCCTCGAAATATCGATATTTGTCACAAAATTCAATATATCTAGCTTCTAAAGGAAAAATCGGTTTTTTATTAAAATAATAAAAAAAAAAAAATATAGATTTGTCGCTAGTTTCGCTATCTATATATAAGCTTCAGAACTTGTTGAGTTATGTGAGAAAATCCGAAAAATTAGGCTTAGTGCTAAAAGCACCCAATATATTCTTAAAGTTCGAGTATGTGGACTTAAAATATCGTGGAGTAAGATAATCTCACCGAACATGTGATGTCCATTACACTGATTAATTTACCGAACTTTCACCTTAGTTTTTCAATTTAGAAAAATTTGCTAACACATGGAATAACTTATGACCGCGATTTAGTCCTTTACACTTGCTATCTTTATACAAATTAAAGTGTCATAAATTAAGTTTATATAATTATGAGTCTGCTGTTGTATTTCACTGAACCTTATGCCTAACCTATACCTAACCTTATACCTGTTTCGCTGAAACTTATACCTATGCGTACGCACAGAACTGTGATGTTGCATACATTTATACCGTGCGAGATTTAATTGCAATCTTTGTGAAACCAGTTACAACATGTGCATTCATCGTTATGTGATAGAATGTTCTTTTTTTGCTCATGCTGCGAGCTTTTACTCCTGGTACGTTTCTGGTAACGGCACGTCGTTGCCTTTTCCATATTTTTTCAGTAATAAATCATATAACAAAGAGCGACTACATCGGATAGGCCCCTTTCAGTTTGCCTTCCTCTCGTTTTTCGCGGAAACGTAAAAGTCGTGAAAAACATTCACAAACATTGCCCTGGGTGGATTCAAAAAGAAAGCGATAGCGAAGCGAAGTCGAAAACAAACTGGTCGCGATCAAATTTCTCCCAGTTCAATTTATTATTTTGCATAGACTTTGAATTGGCAAAGAGAGAAAGAATGCGGCTTGGGACTCTCAGCCACGATATGATTTGTGACGCTAGGCTATAGCAAATAAGGTTAGGATGGGCTATGGCGCGGATGCCGGTCTTTTGACATGTTTCCAGGACATAACGGAAAGGGCCAAGAAAAGATCAAAGCGTGCACTCAATTTAACTTTGAACGCGCTGCTGTTTACCGAGTCGCGTCCTTCACTAACAACCCAAGTAATTTCTTGTCTATCACTTCCAATGCTCATCGTCTTGTTGTGCTGTACTTATCGCAGGATTTGGGTGTAAATTGGTTCCGTTAAAGTTCAAAGTGGTTTAAGGGCATCATAAAACATAAATTAAACGATTTCCATGCAGTTGTCGGCTCAAATAGTATTGTATAAAGATTATTCTTGCAATTTTCTTACATAAGTTTCATGCATATTGCAAATCTCGTCTATGCAAAAAATACTCATCAAATTCAAATTAATCTAGACATTTTGTTATTTTTTCTAAAAATTTCATTCAATTAATGAATCATACCGTAAAGCCTTTGTAATAACTCCATAGTATAGTCGTGAAAAGATATTAGATAAGCGCTTTGAGAGGCAAGTATAAAAACTATAAGCAGTGAGCGAAAAACAAGGGCTCCGACAACCACTATAGACCTGAAGAAAATTAACCGAACATCGTAAAATATCCATCTCAATTTGTCGAAATACAGTCGCTGCGTGTAAATGAAAAAAAAAATTTTTAAGCTTACAGAGCGCCAGAACAGGCTTCACGAAACTGGAGCATATAGCAAAGCAAACTTTGGAAAGCCAGTTCATCATTAGACGGAAAGCCAATACATAATTAGACAAATAATTGTGGGCCTCGGAGTCTCAAATGTTCGCTTAAGGAGCTACTCCACAGTAGAAATGTTAAAAAATCGATTTTCCAGTTATTGGCTTAAAAAATCCTTTGTACTCTCTTGAATAAGAGACAAACGGTTTTATATCTGCTAGAAATCGTTTTCATTGAAATTTCGAGCTCTTTCTCGATCGCTCCCTACTGCTCCGAAACGACTACCTGCCGTAAAAACGACACCTGCTCGTTGGGTACAGCATTATGTCTTACCATTCGATTTCTAGCTTCTCTAATACACTAATAGAAGTCGTCAGAAACATTTTCAAGCATATTGAACACAAATTACGTTAGTACAGCGTCCTTTTGACTCGTGTTCAAAACACCAGTCAAAACTTTAAACGTTTTTTTCTCGAAACACGTTTTTTCAAATCGGCACGCAGCATAACTCAAATAATTTTCTATTTTTTCACTCCAAATTCATATCAAATCTTGAAAACAACATTCCGCATAGAAATACATACGTAGCCGATTTTCGATAAGTTAACATTTCGATATTTTAGATATAAATACGTGCCCGTTTTTTGGTAGCAAAATGAACTTTTTTTTTCAAATGCTCGCCAATTTTACAAAAATGAGTATTTTCAAAATCCCCTACGTATTTCTATAGCTATACTAATGCAGTTAAAATTTTGTTTTATTTTGTTCCAGATTAATTTTTGGTGAACTTCTACTGCGTGCTGCGGAGCCCCTCCAAAAAAAACCATTCCGTAGGAACGGCTGTTGGGCAGCCATTTTGTAAAAAATTTTAACAAGCGATTTTTTCCTTTAAAGTTCAAAACATGTTTAACAACATCCTTAAAATGAAATACTTTTTTACTTTTTTTTCCACTCAAAAACAAATTGCAAAAAAACGTTAAATGTTCGCTCTCTACTGTGGTGTACCCCTTAACAAATTAACATACAGGCTGAAAAGTTATGACTTGTGAGGAGGGACATATGTCTGTTAATGGAGTTGACAACCTGCTGTTTGTCGAAAGAATCAAGTTTCTGGGTTTCACACCTAGCATATATGATTTCCGAACAATCAACTCGCTAATTTCTTAATTTAAATACACGCTTATCGGTAGCGACTTGAATACGAGACACACTCAGCAGGGAGATACCGCTATGAACAGGAACGGCTGGATGTTGCTCGATTGGCTATGTCAAAGTAGCCTTCCTATACTATTGCAAGTGGTTGTTCCAATCTTGCTGACTAGGTCGTGTATTAGCTCAATAATAGATTTCTTCCTTCTGTCAGATGATCTGCCCAGCAGTATTGATGCCACACACTGAAGCTGGTATGTCTGATCATTTTCCTTTGAGGCTCACAATTCAGTTTTGCTACTGTTTCAGCCTCATGGAAAAACCCCCAAATACTCTAAGATAATATTATATTGAAAACGAATCTTGATGTGTGATGTGAAATTTGTCGAATCATCAAGTCGATAATTTAATAGATTATGTAAATGAGATCATAAGCTCTACTGTTCACCGAAATTGTAGTTTAATTAAACTTGATAAATATCAGAGGCGTGTATTACCGCCGGATATTGCTAAGCACATTTAGCGTTGCAAGTTGAAGCGGATTTTCCATTGACATAGGAGTGATCACCCGCTTTACAGGTTACTTTTTTCGAATATCCACTGTCTCCGTCTCAAGCTAATTGCTGCAAGGGTTGGTAAATTTAGTCTTGCACAGCGGCTGGCTGCCATTCGGCCAGGACGCAACATGTATAAGGAAATTAATGGGTTTTTCGGTAAAAATAAAAATTAACAATTTTCACTTTGTCAATAGTGAATACTTGGTGCACTTGCTCCGCGGTATAAAAAGTAAAAAGTCATCTGAGCATGATGAAGCTTTATTGCTAAACATTTTCCAATCTCTGTACTCAGAATACTTTGCATTATTTTGAATAATGCCTTTAATAACGGTTCAGATTGAAAGTTGCTTAGATTGCTCTCATTCACAAAAACGGAAAAAATAATGAGGCCAGCAATTTCCGCTAAATCTCTCTGCTTCCTAATTTGCGAAAACTGTCTGGGAAGATTTGGTTAGAAATAATTTTCACACACTGCGAGCTCGCTTAAATAATACCTGACTACCAATTTGACTTTAAGCGCAAGCATGTGTTGCACCAGAATGAGCAAAACACTCCAACGGTTATATGTGCGTTGGATATTGAGAAGGCCTGCGATACCATATGGCACTAAGGTCTTCTATATAAGCTAATCAAGTTAATTACTAATACAGTAATTACTAATATGACTCGTCGCAAGCTTCCTTGGCAATAAACAATTTAACGATGGTGGTCTAAAAAGTTTTCGGGCTTGACGTGAAGATATCAGCACTTGTCAATAAAAAAACTAAGGATTGTGGTTATGCATCTTTTAACAGGCATTCACCAACATTTCGGCCATTTCGGACACGCGATTTTTGTTTGTCAATCGTTTGAGTGAGTCGATGTGAGTTTTTTTTTCGCGAAAATGGAAAAAAATTGAGTATCGAGTTGTCATTAAATATTTGTTTTCGAAAGGCAATACGCCTACGCAAATCAATGATGAGTTAGACGCTGTTTGGGTCCAAGGTCTGGGGCCAAGGCGAATAGACGGACAAAGTCCACTCCAAGACATAAATTCTGGCTCAGAGTGGGAATAATGCACAACATCAACGTCTTAGTGAGCCCCGAAATAGGATGTCAACTGACACTCGGCCTACGGCTTGCCGCCATTTGTCTTCAACCCGAGAGAAGCTTTTTTCCAGGGAAAGGTGATCCTCTCGTAGAATGAGCGAGCTCGATCAGCTGCTATCACGCTCACGCTGGCTCCCGTATCTATCAAATCTGATGATTAGTGGCCGAACAACAGAACCTGAGCGTACGGTCGGACGTTGCCCGAAGGCACGTCCAACAACGTGGAACAATCTAGTTGGTAACGCCAACGTCGAAGTCGAGACATAGCTTAAATACTATATATAGCTAGGAAAGTATGTGAATTGCGATATAATTTGCGATATTTCCACACTGATTGTGAGAAGTAGATAGCATTATCCAAGTCCAAATTGAAAAAAGATAGAAAGTACTCCACCAAGATAAGACACGCCCCCTTTATACGATCAGACACGTTTCTCATTCCCACTAGGCAATATACATGTGCTTTGCTAAAGAGACTATTTTAACGAATGGCAATTTATGCAATATTGATTTTCTGAAAACAAATTCTCAGTATAAAAATGGTATTTGATAAGATAGTTAACGCAGAATACTACTTTCGATACCATTTGGCGAGTAAAATAAATATCTCCGACACTGTTATGCAATCCACTACAGAGAATTTCGTTTGTTGCTAGCGAATTTTCGCTGCGTTTACTGTTTCTTGATGGGATTATACGCACGCCAACACACTCTCCCCTATCACCTAACATGGATATATACATACATTCTCACCTGTCATTTGCATATGATAAAGTGAACTTATTTTGGTTTTGGCTCTTCTTAGGTGCCAGCTGATGGTAAATCCTTCACTCCCTGCCATTCTCTTCCATCAGGCAAATATCGCACAATACCGTTCTTTCCATGCTATTTATTAGTTCTTATGCTATGGTCGAGAATAGCACAGTCTCATTTTCAACGTTGAACGTTTTGGTTTAGGACGATGTTTATTAGTGTTCAAAATTTCGGACGCGAAAATTCGATCTTTAACCGTCGTGTATCTCCGCAATCGCTCATGATGTGGCAGAAAAGTTAAAGGTGTTGAGAGACCCGTGTGCGTAGGAGGTGTATTCAAAGTGGCAGATGAGAGGACAGTCTGGGGTCTAATGTTGTAGGAGGAAGGGCTGATGGATGTTGATGGTGGTGCCATCACTGTCCTCCTTCTGAAGCGCGGAGAAGGCTCTTGACTAGTCTTCAGCTCAGTTGAGGTGCCTTGGCAAGCATCTCTCATTATATAAATCGCCAATAGGCAAATACGGACACTCTGCACCACCATTTACGACTGTGAAATGTTGGACAGCTAAATTTAAACATGGCCCTACCAGCTTGGCAGACGATGAACGTTCCGGACGTCCAAAACCTGTAACCGCTAAGGATAACACCGCTAAAGTTCATCAAATGGTGCTTACCAACTGTCGAATTAAAGTGAGAAAGATAGCAGAGGCTATAAATATGTCCAAGAAAACGTGTTTTTCCCATATTGAATCTAGATTTAGGCACGAAAAAGCTGTCCGCGCATTGAAGGCCGTGTTTGCTTACATTAGACCTAAAACGCGTTCGAATAAACATTTCTACTGCTCTGTTGGCACATTTTGAGTGGAAAAAATCAGAGTTTTGGTGCCTATTGATTACTGTAGGTGAAACTAGGAGACACCATTATACGCCCGAAATAAAACAGTCAAAACAATGGTTTCGGCTCCGAATATACAAAAACTGTTTCATCGGCTTCGAAAGTGATGGCTACTTTTTTTGTAGAATAGTCATGGGACTATCTGAATCGAATATCTTCAAACAGGAGGAGGAGCATGCTACGCATCATTACTTGACAAGCTGAAGCAGAAATTATGGAAAAACTCACATTTTCAGGAAAAAAATTCTATTTGACTGAGACAATGCGCCGTTTCTCACCTCAGCGGTTTCCATTGTGAAAATCCAAGAATTACGGTTAGATCTGCTGGACCACTTTCCTTACTCACCAGATCTAGCCCGAAGCGACTTATTTTTGTCCTCTATCGATTTTGCGACGAATGAAGAGACCATCACCTCCGTAAACAATTGTTTTGCAGAGGAAGACGCCGAGTATTATTTGGACGGGTTAAAGACTTACAAGGCGACTTGTAGAAAAATAAAAATGAATTTGATCGAAAAATGTGTTGTATCTTTGTTAGGTCGGAAACTTTTCGGATCACCCTCGTATGCAAGCGTCAATGGAGTAAATTCACTTCTTCACTTCGGTAACTAAAAGGTGATCGCGGAACTCTCTCCAATATAAATATCAGAAGGCAGGTCTTGAGCTGCTTAGAGACGAGTATATAGAACTAACATCAAGATTTTAGTCAGACAGATGAACACAAAAACGGACTGATCCAGGATATCAGACGCATGGTGGGCTCTGATGAGGCTCGATTATTGGCTCGAATCGGAGGAGAGCGTTAACACCTAGGCTAAGTTTAGGTCAACTTAGGTTAAGCTAATTGTAGTTAGACATAAGCTAATTTTAGGCTAGTAACTTAAGTTAGCTTTTTCATATTACTCTTCACTCTTCTTGCGTTGCAATTATTTAATTTTATCATATAATTGTCTTTCAGCTTACACTTATAAAATATTACCCAGGCTGCACATTACCTGGGGTCTACTTAGCTTAAGCCGAAAAATGAATAATTGATAAAATTGAATAACAACAATGGAAAAAGAGTCCGCTACTCAATGACAATCAATGTGATTTCAGCAAACACTTTTGGTAGATCTCTTTAATCTTTTCTGAGTTCAGGGCTCCATTAAACAGAAAAAGGATACCAAATTCTTGTTTACTGAAGCACCCCCGAACGTAAATCTTGATTCCTCGAATCGGTCATGCTTGCTTGGAAGTACTCCATGCTCAACAAGAAGATTCGTCCGTAAAAATGATATTTAAAAAATCGTGTTCGCTATTCTCTGTGGCCTAGTGTACTCGTTTTTCAGTGTCTTTCGCTCAAAAGAGGTTTGATTGCAGTATTTCGCCATCCGTAGACTATTGATTGTCATCAGGCCAATGAAGATTCCCTTTCACATCAACATATCTTGTGCTCGATGCAAATTTGTAGTGAGATTTCGTTCGAATATTCACACGATGGCCCTGTCCTCGGGTTCGACAGTGGGTTTTAAGCCTCTACCAGGTAAATCGTCCACCGTTGTTGTCCCATTATCCACTTGCCAAACTAGTTCGACTTTCTAACGTATGGCGCTGCAGTTATGCAGCGGCCCTTTAGGGTGCAAACACAAAAACGCAGCTTCAAATCTCTTTGCGTACCCTGCACTCATTTTGATTATCTCCGATTTCAATAAAAAAAAATCACAATGCAATTGATCTGTAATTTGCAACGCGCATTAAGGGAAGCCAATTAAATGGCGTCAATACTTTCCAGGTAGTGAAAACCGGTTTTTGATTGCAGCGCACACGCTCTTGTGATACTGACTGTAGGTACAATTTAAAAATTAATAAATATTACACAAAGTATATATAGTGTCAGAATTTTTGTTGCTTCATAGGTTAAACATGTGCAAAACAAAATTATAGCAACAACAACATTTGCGGGAAGCTTTGCATTTCTGGCTTAACTTTAAAAACTGCAGTTGAAGCTTGTAATTTGCTTCCTCTCGCCATATCCAAATACTTGTTCTAATGCTGTGATTGAAAGCTTGTTATTTCAGCAATTGACTAGAAAGTATGCTAATATGCCCAGAAAACAGTTCAGTAAAATTAAGACTCCAAAGAATACTGAAAATTCTAAGCAAATAAAAATATGCTCGTTGATATACTTACATATCTTCGACTCTATTCGATAAGTTTTCTTTTCAACCTCAGATTTTTGAGATTTTTTCCTAAAATATCCTCAATTTTCAATTCTAACACAACAAATTAACCAAATTAATTCACCATAAACATCCTCAATGTACCATGCAAAGGAATAAAGCAGCAAATCACTCGGTCGTGTTTCCATTCAGCGTACCAAGTGTGTGTAATGAATGCTAATAGAAAATTATTAACATCCCATACCATGTAAATTTATTTCGACGTTTTCCCAGCTGAAATTAAATACTCCCGACCTCAGTCGTATCGTGTGCGAATCGCTGTTCTCATGCTTACCACAGAACATGTTAGCAAAAATCTTTGGGTGGGCGACTGAAGACGGGACGAAACGGCGACAAATGGGGACCCGTACAAAATGCTTCTTTATTTTCACGAATTCAAGATTGCTAGGATAAACGCTTGTCAAGAGTCCTTTCTATTCTCCTTGCAGTACGTATGGCATATTGTTACGAGTAATGATATACATCAGAGATGGGAAGTCACAGCCGGGCGATGGAAGAAAAAACACCGAGCTCTGTCGTTTTTTTATTTCGAAGGAAACGATTCTCCTCGATGCTATTCTCTTCTTCCTTTGAAAATTATTTTTTACGACAGTATTTTTTGCCCTATTTCATGCTATTTGTCCTTTTCAGGTATGGAAGCCATAATGTCGGAATTCTTCAACGACACATCAACAGCCTTCTATATAATACTGATTGTTTGGATTGCTGATCAATACGACGCTATTTGTTGTCACACCGCCATCACAAAACGTCATTGGCTCAGGTAAGAACAGGGAGAAATAAGTATCCAAGTAAGAATGGAGCACAAAGTACAAAGTCGAAAATAACAACTTGTCGGGCTTTTGTGAAAGAAGAAGCAAATGAGGAAAGTTTATTATTTCAAAACGATACACTTGTTCACTGAGCCCGAACAATCTTTCTTTCGTATTCATTGAATTCTCTTGTTCAGTATTTGTTGTAAGGTATTGGTGCTGAAAAATATTCTTTTTTCCGCTACTTGTCTACTTAAAATTATTAGTTATTTTCTAAAAAAAAATCGACTTTGACTTTATTGTCATTATCAGTATGAGCTTATGATGCGGATTTACTTTGTTCAGTGCTGTCGGTCTTGATTTTAACGTTCATGTTTATGAGCAACAGCATTTTTTTCAGGTCAACATTTTATGCTCCTCAATCGAATATTCCAGTGTTTTCCTGATAAATTAAACTAAGTCTTACTATCATTATTGCAATTATTATTATATTTAGGGCGGGCTTATTACAGAATAAGACTTAATAATAGTATAACAACATCAGATTTAAATTCTTGTCTCTCTTGTGCTTGACGTTCCAGAGTCTCAATTTCTTTCATATGCCTATGTATTTTTTATTCAGGAGAAGTTTTAACTCAGTATTATATTTACAATTTTTATGATAGTCAGACATGGTAGTCAATTCTTATTATGTGAGAATATTTGCCAGCAAAAGTTATTGACTTTTGTACAGCCTACGGAAACAATGTGGGTTTAGTGAAGGCCAAAAATACTTGGTGATGTCGATCAACTTCGATAGCAGTTTAACACATAGGCAAGAGAAATACGTTTATGCTACCAAATTATCTATGATGACAACGTGAAATAAATGTATGAAACTTATAAGAAAAAGCTAGATTAAAAATTAATCGAATAATGAAACACAATGTGTAAAGTTTTTCGGTAAAGCGAAGTGATTTTTTTATTGAAAATAGTAAATAAGGATACAGCTAAGTTCCTTGACATGTAAGAGGCGTCACAGCAAATAACATGCATTTATATATATTTTTTTATTTTATTCTAATTTGTTTCATCGTGTTTGAAGATCAGTTGAATCTTTATTGGTCTGAAACTTTATGAAAGACGGTTTGCATTGAATGCTGTCCCAACATACTCGACGAAGATACTTAGGACTATTTTGGCACACTTTATGCCATCATTCAAAAGTTTTGAAAACGTCTCCTGACTTCCAAAATTCTATTGTAGTTAATTACAATGCAAAATATTTATAGATGCAAAGTATTTATTCATCGCCTGTTTTTATGGAAAGTCAAAAACATTAATATCTGTTTATAATATTATATTATAATACTACCTCATATGCTCACTAAGTCAGCATAAAAAAACACATAAATAGGCCAAGATTGGAGGGAGGTACATTCATTTGAATACAAACCGCCGACGAAAGAGCATCAAATTGGGGAAAAACGAAATTTGAGCCGTCATTAAGTTCCTGTGTTTGAATGAAAATGTCTAGCAAAGACATTAGAGGACTCTGGTCCTCCATATTCTATCGTTGCACGCTGTGCCAAGGAGTTTAATCTGGGAAACACATTCACCAAAATGAACACCGCGAAGGACGTCCATCCACGTCCCTCGTTGAAGACAACCTGAAAAAAGTCGAAGATGTCGTGTTGACAGATCGAAGGTGTGACCATCAGGTATGTAGCTGAGGTCACAAGAATCTCGTATGGCAGTGGTCAAAGAATCGTTGCCAACGAATTCCATCTGAAGAAGGTGTCTGCGCGTTGAAGGCCGAGAAAGTTACCCACGAGCAAAAGGAGAAACGAGTCGACATTTCGCGGGTGAATCTCGAAAAATTCCAGGCAGATCTAGAGAATTTTTTGTCACATTTCGTAACCATGGACGAGACCTTGATACTCCATTTTGATCCAAAGACTAAGCAGCTATTGATGCCCTAGAAGCGACCCTCTTCACCGACGCCAAATAAATTCAAAGTGTCGAGTTCCGTTTTGAAGGCTATGCATCAGTTTTTTGGAACGCTGAAGGAATTATTATCGTGGAATATTTGGAAAAGGGAGCCACTATATCAGGCTCTTACTACGCAGACCAAATAGGAAGATTGCGGAGGCTATTAAGGAAAAAGGCGTGGCAAAATGCAATCTGGAGGGCTGTTTCATCAAGACAACGCATCGGCTTATAAAGCTGCAATTGCGATGGCTGGAATCCAAGAAACAGGATTCGAACTGCTTGAACATCGAACTTAAAAGCAATGAGAAGATCATTGATGAACAGATTTAACTAAAGTGGTCCTAAGATAGAACCTTGAGGTACCCCAGAAGAAGGGGAGAAAGGTAAGGACGACACGCTAAAGAGGGTGAAAACACAAATGCGATTAGTCAAAAAAGTGGAAATCCAGGAGAGCGGAGGTTGACGCATGCCATAATTCTTTAATTTGACAAAAAACAGCACATAATTAACGGTATCAAAGGCTTTGGCAAAATTAGTATAGATTACATCAACTTGATCGTTGCTGTTGATAGTAGACTCAATTACATGAGCAAACTAGCTCGTAGCACAACGTTTATTTTGATATCGCAAGCCACCGAAAACATAGCTCGCATCCAGATCGCTCGTTTCTTCCCAAAGAAGTTAAAAGCACGCTTCGGTTTTCTATATTCAAATAAGATTTGCGTTCGTGTACAAGCTAATAAGCTACAAAATATTTAACAGTACCGTAATATCCATTTATTCTGAATATTGACTTGAACATACCATCAGAAATGTCAAAATATATCAGCGACTGAAGGATAATATGCAATGTGTTTATATTTTTCCTTAAACAAACATGGAAAAACAATTTTTGAACTAAAAGCGTAGCAGACCACACTGTTTCTACAAAATGTCTGTCAATTCTTGGCATATTCGGTAGAAGTGATTATTTACTAATTGGTGAGCTACAAAACGGCATGAAGAGAAGATTTTCCGCCCGCTTTATCATCTCTCGACATTTCATCATCTCTTGTGTTCTGGCTTTATTGCCATCGCTCATAGCAGCCAAGCATCAACATCACCTAAGCCAGGCGAATACTTATTAGGTGCTCATTTAATATTTGAACGATGGAATTCAGAGAAAAGCACAATAGTACTTGAGATTGTTTCTTTTCGTTGCCACTTGAAAGAGATTAAACTCAGTTTCTAAAGTCTTAAGTGTAGGAATATCTTGTTCGCAAATAGATGAAATAAGGCCCTTGAAAACGAACTGTGGAAGTGGCGCTATGGTGGCATCAGCAAATACAGGAGTCGCGACGGTAGCAGCAATCAAGCCACGCCAACTCGGTCTGCAGGATGATGATGATAATGATACTCTCGACGATGATTCTCATGATGATAATCATGATGCGGCTGATGATAATTATGGTGAGTATCAGACAAGGACTGATGAAGAGATGTACCCAAGTTTATTATTCCAGCGAGGATCAAGTGTATGTTCAAGAAATGAGTGCCTTGCGCTTCACCTTTGGCAATTGTAGATGTACACAGCATCGTTTACTAATAACAACTTAATGACACTTGAGTTAAATACCAAGCTTTTTCAAGGAGCGGCATGGGAGAAGAATAAAGCTAAGGTGTGCAAAGAAGCTTTGCTGATTACTGGCGTATTATTAGTCACAGTGGATTTCTGCATAAAAAATAGATCAAAGTCGGTGCTTGCAAAAACATCCAGGCAGCTTTCAAGCCCATTTTCGGTTTTGATATAAGACCCAAGGGTAAACTAAATGAATCGAACATGTTAAGCGGCTCTTCAACAGTTTAAGGTTGATTTGAATGCTTCATATTTTACTTCATATTGCAAACATAAGTATGTTGCAACTACCTTTTTAAATTAATCTGAAAAGGTGCATCGAAATGATTTATATACATATGTAGATATATCCGATAAATTATTCAAATTGCAGCAAGAGCGAAATCAAATGAGTTCATAGTATTCCCTTTATTAGAAACAAGTTAATAAAAATCTAATTAGCAGCCCAGTTCAGAGTGCAAGTAGTCGGGGGCAGAATTGTTGTATTTGAACGCATTTGTATTCTGTGTATTTATACGGTTGTATACTAAATATATGAACGTGAGAATGAATTTTCACGCAATCATTATTTAGTTGCTATGCCCGTTTGAATCAAATTATAGTTAATATCATGACAA
>CANBKX010000468.1:0-31912 GCA_947369275.1 Nemotelus nigrinus
GATTTAATTTCAAGCGTACGATCTCCTTCGTTACAGTATTATTGCTTATACCAATACCACTAATGGTAGAGTTTGTATGCATTCTTTTTATGTTGAGCTGTTGGATAGCACTCTCAATGACAAATGATGCTTGAGAGCCTTAATCTAAAAGTGCTCTTAAGACTCTACAACCACTTGAAGTTTGTACACTCACTAACGCTGTGGCTAAAAGCACTTGCTTTGATGCAACTACACTCAGTGTTTGTATCTCAGTGTCATTTTGCGAAAGATTGGGTACTGGTGCATAACTAGATGCCAATTCTGCTGCGTCAACGCTCAACGGTCTAGATGTCACAACATTTGTTATTGCTGTCTCTCTATGCAAGAGAGTATGATGTGATCTTTTGCACTTTGCACATCTGCTTATACTTGGACAATTTGCTATTATGTGTCCTTTCGCCAAACAATTAATACACAACCTATTGCGTTTAACGGTTTTGAACTTTTTATGGTAATTCATGTCACCAAAAGTGGGACATTGCCGAATGTGATGGCCAGCTCTACAAACTATACAACTCTGAATCATTTGAGCTGCGTAGTTCTGCAAGTTGTGATTCCTGCAGCTTCCAATGCTCGAAATCTACGTTGCAAGAATTCGGATGAATCAGTTAATAAAGGAAGTGTTGCCCTTTGTACATGCTCCTGTTCCCATTGTTGTCTCGAAGATGGAGGTAATCTTTGCGTGATTATATGCACCAACATGGCATGCCATAAATTTTCTATCCCCATGTTTTCAATGGCCTGAACACATTCCTGCGTTTAATCATGCAAACTTTTAAGAGAAGATGCTGACACATTAGCATTTGATATGGAAAACAAATGTTTAAATTGCGTGCTCAATAAAACATTCACGTTATCATACACGTACCTGTCGTTTAATACACGCCAGGCAATGTCGTAGTTTGCTTCAGTGACTGCATATTGACGAAGCAGTCCTTCAGCTTCCCCGGACAGACTACACTTCAAATAGTGCAGCTTTTGCACCTTCGACATGTTCGTGCGACTGTGGATGAGGGATTGAAACAAATCACGAAACGGTATCCATGAGTCATAATTACCATGGAACTTTGGCAAAGAAATACGAGGTAACTTAATGTTTTCAAAATGTGGATCCAATTCTCGTGCTCCGTGGTCCAAAACTGTCTTTCTTTCTTGTCCATTTTTTCCATCTTGAGTGATTTTTGAATCCATCTGTTCTGCCGTTCTTTTATCTGCTGTCTGCTGCTCTGCTGCCCGCTGCTTAGCGATCGCTTCACTTTACTGGTCTTCCACTTCAGATGCGAACTTCAGCTGAACCTCGTCAAATTGAATATATACTTCATTCGAAAAATATTCTAAATTAAGTTTAGTCTCATCTCCCTTGAACAACGATAGTATTTTGGAATGGTTTTTGTTGAAAAGATCATAACTTACTCTCAACCGTACTTTGATCTTTTCACAATAAGAATTTGCGAATTTTGCGAATTGAAGAATCTTTCTTAAAATTCGTGCGAAGCCTGTTCAATTGAATTAAAGCTAACTTTTGTTGCACAAATAAATTTTCCATTTTCAAGTGGACTAAATAAATGACACGTGGTGCACTTAAAATATTGAAACTATTCCGACCACAAACTCACAGGCTACGGCTTTGCAACACGGTCCAATGCAATATTTGATATAAAATCAATGCAGTGTTAGCTAAATATAGCTATATGGCTAAATATAGCTCTGATTCGCAAATAAGACACAAGCTCGCAGTTTATTGCTTAATAGAACGACAAAAAACTGCCAAATATCACTTTCTACAGAATGCCCAATGAATTTTAAATAATGCCCAATAGAAATTTTAATTTATTCACACATTGCCCAATTCACTCTCAAATTCACAAAAAATATGCATGTATATTGTAACTGCAATCAAATATAGGGACAAATGTATATAGGTATAAAGGATAAAAGGAAAAAGGGAACTGGACTTACCCCGGCTTACAGGAACCTCACTTAACAATCGGAATTCCCGTTTATACCCGAAATATAAACAAATATAAAAAAACTCTAGCGCACCTGCACCGCTAGAAAACTAATTTTCGAAGAAATTGTCTTTGAGGGACAATAAAAAAGTGGAAAGACGTAATACACTGTTTAGTAGAATCATTTTAACCATTCCTTATTCAAAGCAACAAAACTCAACTATAAAACCAAAGGATAAAAATGTTCAGTGCTGGTAACACTTTTCGAACGAAGCAGCAATAAGTTTACCATAACAAGCTCATACTTAAAACAACTTATCCTTTGAATTTCGTTCTCATCGCAGGATTTCATCGACAGTTTCAGCGGTTAATCTGCCATCCGAAAAATGTTCAAAACTCGGAAAATTTAAAAATTGATTACTTATTTGTATTGCAAATGCTTTGCATATGAGAACGTAATTTGAAGCATCTGTTGGTGCAATATTAACGTAAATGGCACATTGCTGATTAGCCTGTGTCAGCAGCAAAGCAAAATACATACCAAATCTGCTTCACGTTAAGTTAAACCCAACCAGTAAATTTCGTTTCGATTGAATCACTGCGCTGGAAAGTATACGGGTGAAAAGAATTTTAGGGTTACCACCCTCAAAACTTTCCAAATTTTTAAACCTTAATATTTGTTGTAAATTTTCATTGCAGGATCATTCTTAATTGGAAATCTAATGACATAATCGCTTAGTAAAGAAATTCCACAAAACTACAAAAATGGTTGTATCTGGCAGCCCTTTCATGATTTTTGTACGAAATTCCTACGACATTTATTTCACATTAAGATCCATTTACTGCATGAACTTCGTTATGATTTCTACACAAGACTGGAAGTTATAGGGAAAAAAGCTTTTTTTTGCTGAGCAAATTTGCAAGATTTATGAGACAAAAATCGCCACAGCTGCCAGCGCTATACTAATTTATACTATACGCTCACCAAATATTGCATAAAATAACATCCAAGTATTATGTAAATTTTTTTAAAATCTGATGGTTGAATCGGAAGTTATAGGCCAAAAAGATGTTTTTTTTCTCAGTAGTTTTTCAAGATGGTACCACTGCCACAGGGTTGCCCGCATTTCAAAATAACTTCTATCAAACCTGGTCCTAGCTAACACCAACATGTCCTGTATATTTCATTATGATCGGATTATCCGGTCGTCAGTTCTCGTGAACAGAACTTTCGAGTGCTGAAAATAGAGGTAATTTGGTGATGGGTTGCCGTTCTTGTGCAGATCGGAATTTTGAAAATTTTATCTTAAAATGAAGGACAAAGGATAAAATTTATCAAAGATTTGAAATTTTTGTCAAAAACCAAAAACTTTTCAGGAAGATCAATGATTTGAAGGATTTTTTTCAGCAGCCTGCCACAGCTACAGCATCACCCGCTTTATGCTGAAAATCTTAATGTGCCATATTTTAGTCAACATCAATACGCTCTGTAATTTTCACGATGATCCATTGTTTTTCTTACAAGTAATGACAAATCAAAATTTGAAAAAAAATCCTTGCCTACTTTTAGGCACCCAGCACCCACACATGGCTCCAAATTTCCAATTCTTTATCATAGACAAGCTAAGAACATAACTAGTTTTCATTTCCAATACTTTTCTTTAACAAAAATTTACAGAGCTTGGATATATAGGAGTTCCTCAAAATTCACTAAAGCGCTCGCCGCCGCCAAAATGTTTAGGATATCTGAATTTGAGAAAGTCATTGACCTACCTACTATTTATATCTACGTTCCCCGAAAATTTCAGCTCATTCGGATCGGCCACTCCAGAGATTATCTCCCTTAATCATTTTGCTGATATATATATGTATATATATATATTTATATATATATATATATATATATATATATATATATATATATATATATATATATATATATATATATATATATATATATTTATATTTATATATATAAATATATGTATATATATATATATATATATATATATATATATATATATATATATATATATATATATATATATATATAAATTATATATATATATATATATATATATATATATATATAGATATATATATATATATATATATATATATATATATATATATATATATATATATATATATATATATATATATATATATATATATATATATATATATATATATATATATATATATATAAAGAAATATGAATTTTCGGCGAAACGAGTTTAATACTATTGTTCTTCGAACATTAGTAAAAATTATTTAATCAATTAATCACTTTGGATTTACTTCCAAAACTTCAATAAGATTTAAGTCACCTTTAATAATTGTTTCTTTCTATTTGCACAAAACGAACTGAATTTTAAAATAACTATCCGGTTCGAAGGACCGTGTTCTCTTTCACTTGCAAATCCAAAAAAAAAAACGCGAGAAAAACTATTCAAACGTTTATTGTTAATTCAACTATACGAAAACCAGTTTAAATGTATGAAAATGCGAAAATTACAATGCGAAAAAAATACGAAAAATTGAACTAAATGCGAAATGTAGCGAATGGAATCAAATTTTAGACTTACAAAGAAGAGAACTCCAATCAACCGATACTTTTCTTATATGGCGATGAAAATGTCGGTACATTTTTAACTGTTTACTCGACTACTATTAACTTGGTCAAATTTTCAAAAATGGAATACATAATTAACTTTCAACATATCAGCTGACTGGAATGTTGCCGGTTTCACTGGAATGGCTGGATGATGTCATGCTGACAATCACCTGTCAGCTGGATGGATGAATTGGTAAGTAAAAATTGTCATCAATTGCTTCTAATTTTATTCTATTTTCAGGTAGCTGAAGCCGGATTCAACACAGTGTCTATTTTTTCCCGCACTGTCTTTGTCTGCTATTTTCCTCCTTTTTTCCTTTACCACCACTTTCTTATCGCCCTGTGGGATACACTCTTTCTGAGCTCTTTCCGGCTCAGTGGGTGCTGCTAGTGCTTTTCCAACACTTCTATTTTTCGTTTTGTGGGTAACCGTCACAAACTTCCTGAGGTCGGAAACAGGCGCTTGCTTTCTCATCCGGACTACCTGAATATCTTTAGTGCTAGATTCAGCCACGGGTTTATGCTACCGTGACCGATCTACTCTTGGGACCCCTGTAAGAGTGGCTGACTCAGCGATCGTTTCCTCCGAAATCCGCTGGTAGCCTACCTCTGCCTTCTACCAGTACATCCAGCAGGTGGAAATGACTGCGAAGGCCTCCTCAAACTCAAACATACCGTCGTTGACGTGTTTTAAAATATTCCTCTGCACGTTGGCGGCTTGAAGCATTCTATGAAGGATATGTTGACATTTTCTCAACATATCCTCCTCAGCCACTCGCTCAAATTTCATGTACTCCCTCCTTAGGGATACACGTGCAAATGGCATATTTTCTTCTTTAGCTCTTGTTTCAGTGCTGTCCCATGGATGACTCTTCGGAGTCTCTAAATCACTATGAGCAGATTCAGCAGTTTCAGCTTCCTGCGCGTCTACTGCACACCCGGAACCGATCAATCCCTCAATTAGCGTTGAATTGTGCGACGGAGGGGGGGGGGGGGGGGGGGTCCTCTGGACTCTTGGCCTCCTTTCAAACGTAAAACGGTTGATCGCAGCGCCTCCTTCGCCCTGCGTCGCCACTGTCGCCCCCGTGCTCTGTTTTCCACTCGTTCTGTCTTTTTACTAATGTTCGAAGAACATTAGTATTAAAATCGCTTCGCCGAAAATTCGTCATATATATATATATATATATATATATATATATATATATATATATATATATATATATATATATATATATATATATATATATATATATATATATATATATATATATATATATATATATTCACACGACCCTCTCACTTCCCACACGATTTCGGGAAAATTCACTTCAAGCAGTAAAACTAAGTCCTCGTCTCCTACTAATTCAAAAGAAAGTCAGCCCTCCAGCAGTTCACAGGTAACTGAATCTCTCGGTGCAATCGATCCCGCGCCCAATACTGCTCATATGCAATTAAAACCTACCGAAGCCGTGTCGAAATCAATATATTCTAATTTTGTTCGTGGCGATGATCTGATACCATCTCAATCTGGTGCAATCATTATGCCAAAAACTTCTGTCAATCGACCATCTTCACCCAAATACCTCGACCCACTTGTACCACCTGTCGTAAAGCTGACTGCAACCTCTAAAGATGAACTAGAGAGCAGATACCTCTAGTCTCGTTTCAGAGATCATAAGATTTACGACAATGTCCGTCTTTTCCTTGCATACATGCATGATGCACATGAAACCACGTGTTTTGATGGGAAAACGAAGACTAAGCTCAAAGTTATGATTCAACAAGAGGGTCTTCCCACTGACCTTGAATCTTTAAGAATTATTTTTAATCGCTACCATGAAGAACTTGGAATGTTTCCGGAGCAAGTCAAACGAGATCTTCTGACTTACCGCTCCTATGTAAATTCCAAACATATTTCTCTATTACAAAAATCACGCGACGACCAGAAGAAATATTACTCCTAACAACAAAGTTGCTTCTATTTGCCCAAGGTTTCTCTACCACAATTGTGTTGGTATGAGAAGTAAATTAAACAAGCTTTTTCTTGACGCTAAATCTTGCCATTTTAATATACTAACGATCACTGAAACGTGGTTGAACGACTCACATATAAACGAAGAAATTCTTGACACTGATTGGACTATCTATAGAACCGATCGCGACTACCTTTATACTGGAGTTTCAAGAGGAGGCGGTGTACTTATTGCGATTCGCAATATCCTTTCAAGTGAACTTGTTGTGAGCAGTTCTTACAAACTTTTTGAACACAAATTCGTCAGAGTCTTATTCGACAAGCATTACCTCTATATTGGTATCGTTTATATCCCACCTCATTCTGATGAAACTACTTACATGGACGTTTGTGACTTGATATCTTCAGTAACAGCTTCCCTACACGACGATGACAAAATAATTGTTCTGGGTGACTTCAATCGTCCAAAAATCAGTTTCGTTCTCGACGAAAATGATGACCGCCTCCTTCCAATCAACCTTTCTGACCCCATTGACTTCAACCTTATAAGTACGTTCTATGGCAACGATTTACAGCAAATAAGTCCTATCCCTAACCAAAATGGCAATTGGTTAGATCTTATTTTTACTAACTTTTATGACGAAGTGGTGGTTAGCCCAACTATTGACGCCGAGAATCTTTCCTCAACCACTCTCCATCACTCCGCTTTTACAGTTGAGCTTTCCGCTACAAATATTTCTTTCACCCAATCGTACAATAATGAAATTGTATATGATTTTCATAACGCTGACTACTTAAGCATTAGAAACTATTTGGACACAGTAGACTGGACAATTTCTCTTTCGTTATTAGATTTAGATGAATCAGTGTCTTCCTTTTATAAAATAATTTTCAATGCCATTCACTTATTCGTACCGAAGCTGAAGAAAAAAAACAAACTCTCAGAGCCTTGGCTTGACAATAATTTAAGGCGTCTCAGAAACCGTAGAAATAAATTATATAAAGCAATTAAAAATGAAAACTTGCTCAATGAGGGTCTAATCAGATTATACGATCAGCTATCCAACGAATTTTCCATCAAATCCCGCGAAGCGTATGAGTTCTATGTTAACACAATGGGGGAAAAAATCATTAGTGATCCCAGGAAGTTTTACGATTTCGTTAACTTGAAACGTAAAACAACCGGCTATCCCTGTTCGATGTCCCGTGGTAACATGGTTTCTTCCTGCCCACAAGCCATTTGTAACTTTTTTGCTGATCACTTTCAAAATTTTTTTGCTCGCCAAAAACCTCCACTTCTACTTTGTCTGCAAGAATCACCGCGAGACCTCTTACCGCCGGGTTTGTTCTTACACAAGAGGCTATTATTGAAGCTATTCATCAACTAAAGATCGGCAAAGGACCAGGCCCTGATTTGGTTTCTCCTTCCTTCGTCGTGCAATTTGCGGACCAATTGATCACACCTTTGCACATGATTTTCAATAAATCCCTCTCCATAGGTGTTTTTCCATCTCTCCGGAAATCTTCATACCTTACGCCTATTTTCAAAAGTGGTGATAAACGATCAGTCGATAACTATCGGGGGATTGCTATTCTATCTGTTATCCCCAAACTTTTTGAGAAGTTAGTTTGTGAAAAACTTACTCGCATAATCGTCCCTCTTCTAAATGAGCAACAACATGGATTTCGTAAGGGTAGATCGAATTCTACCAATCTCATGATCCTGGTCTCTGATGTGCTCTGTGAAATGGAAAAAGGAAGTCAAATTGACGCAGTCTATACGGACTTTAGTAAGGCTTTCGACCGGGTTGACCATCAAACTCTAATATACAAGCTTCGAAACTTTGGTATATCAGGGTCTCTTCTTGATTGGCTCCAGTCTTATCTTCGCAATCGAACTCAGCTTGTTAAATTCCAGGGCCACTTATCTAAAAGAGTTTTCGCATCTTCTGGAGTACCGCAAGGCAGTCATCTAGGTCCCCTGCTTTTTAACATCTTCATTTCTGATCTTTCTGAGACATTGCTTGGTATACCCCATCTCTTTTATGCTGACGATTTAAAAATTTACCACAGCGTAAACACGCAATCTGACGCAATTCTTCTACAATCCAAGCTTCAATCTCTCGAACAGTGGTGCAATGAGAATCATTTGAATCTTAACATTAACAAGTGCCATGTAATAAGCTTTTCCCGCAAGAATATGATCAAAAAGTATTCTTACTGCCTTAACAACACCATATTGAATAGGGTTGATCATATTCTAGATCTCGGGGTAGTATTGGACAGCAAGATGCGGTTCAATCTCCACTATGACAAAATCCTTGCCAGAGCTAATAAACAGCTCGGATTCATTAAGAGACGTGCTAAAGAGTTCAAGAATATATGGGTTACCAAGTCATTATATATCACTCTGGTGCGTCCTCTATTGGAGTATGCCTGCATAATATGGAACCCAGTTTTTGAGGTACATAATGAGAGAGTAGAATCTGTTCAGAAACAGTTTTTACTTTTCGCTTTGAGGGACCTCTATGATCCAAAAGACTTCCAACATCTTCCTTCTTACAAAACCAGACTGAGCCTACTTAATTTAATGCCTCTCTCTTCTAGAAGAACACTGTTAAGTGCATGCCTAACCTTTGATATTATAAGTGGTGCAGTCAATGTTGAAGCTCTCTCCAACAAAATTATTTTCAATGACCAACCTGGACGCACTAGGTATGCAACTCTGCTCAAGGAGTTCAATCACCACACTAACTATGCATATAACGAGCCCATAAATAGGTGCTGTAGAATTTTAAACTCTATAAGCAGCAACTACGCTTCGGGGATCTCTAAACATACTTTTAGAACAAACTTATTAAAGACCCTATCAACATCCTAATCCCACTTAATTTGCCCAGCAATTAAGCTAAAATCAAAATAAAATATATTAAAGTAAAGTAAAGTAACTAAAATAAGAAGTTGTGATGTATTTTGTTTTCTAATGTGTTGGAAAAAATTTGTATGTAATTGTTATGTCGTTATATTGAATTGTTAATGTATGTTGCCTTGTTTGGTAAATAAATTAAATAATATATATATATATATATATATATATATATATATATATATATATATATATATATATATATATATATATATATATATATATATATATATATATGTATATATGTGTATATATGTGTATATATATATATATATATATATATATATATATATATATATATATATATATATATATATATATATATATTTATATATATATATATATATATATATATATATCAGCAAAATGGTTAAGAGAGATAATCTCTGGAGTGGCCGATCCGATTGAGCTGAAATTTTTGGAGAACATAGACGTATATAACAGGTAGGTCCATTACTTGCTAGAATTAAAAAATCTGTAACATTTTGGCGGCGGCGGGCATTTAAGTGAATTTTCAGGTGCTCCTATATTTCCAAGCAGTGAACATTTTTGTTCAAAAAAAGTACTAGGAATGAAAACTTATTATGTTTTAAGTTCGCTTATGATAAAGAAATCGAAATTTTGAGCCTTGTGTAGGCGCTGAGTGCCTAAAAGTAGCCAAGGTTTTTTTTTCAAAATTCGATTTGTCATAACTTCTCTTTCAAGACTGTGCAAGCAATTCCGTAGCTACAGCAGGCTCCTGAACAAAAATCCTTCAAATCATCGACCTTCCTGAAACATTTTTGATTTTTGAAAATAAATTCAAATCATTGATAAATTTTGACTTTTGTGCTCCAAGTCAAATAAAACATTTCAAAATTCCGCGATAAACAAGAACGGCAACCCGTGATGAAATTACCTCTATTTTCAGCACTCAAAATTTCTGTTCACGAGAACTGACGATCGGATAATGCGATCAATATGAAATTTACAGGGAGTGTTGGAATTTGCTAGGACCGGGTCTGATAGAAGTGATTTTGAAAAACGAGAAACACTGTGGCAGTGGTGCCATTTGGAAAAATCGCTGAGAAAAAAAAAATGTTTTTGGCCTATAGCTTCCGATTTAGCCACCAGATTTCAACGAAATTCACGCAGTAGGTGAACCTTACTCTGAGATAAATTTCAACGAAATTTGGTTGAAAAATTAGTATAGGGACGCCAGCTACGGCAATTTTAGTCTCCTAAATATTGTAAATTTGCTAAGGAAAATAAAGATTTTTTCCCTATAACTTCCGATGCAGTGACGAAATCAAAACGAAATTCACGTGAAAACATATCTTGTTGCGTATGTAATTCTGTAGGAATTTTGTTGAAAAACCGTGAAAGGGTTGCCAGCTATGATGAATTTCGTAATTTATTTACATTGCTTGCGATGTTGTCATTAAATTTCCAAATGGGAATGATCCTGCAATGACAATTAACAACAAATATTTACGTTAAAAAGTTTGAACTATGGTAATCCTAAAATTTAATTCACTCCTATAACATACAGCGCAGCCATTAAATCGAAACGAAATTCATAGGCTGGGTTTAACACAACGTGAGCCAGCTATATTGCTAGCACATGATTGCCAGCACCGGACAGTTTCGTAAATACCGCACCAACAGATGCTTCCATTTTCTATTCATAAGCAAACCATTTACAATAAAATAAGCAACCGATATTTAAATGTTCCGAGTTTTGAAAATTTTATTGTTTGTTACTTGAATCTATTACCAAGTTTATTAGCTTTTTCATCTGCATCATCCCCCTTCTATGGAAAGCATAATTTATGACAAACGACTTCGATTATATAAAAGCACTAAAAGATTATATAAAAGCAAAGCATCTAAGTTATGTATCTATATGCTTTTAGAATCGTCAAAAATTGGTGCAACCGCACCAAATTGTTTATATAATGTTATTTTATTTGAATAAAGCTCTTTGCCCAATAGCCTCCAGTACGATCCTGGTATCATAACGAAATTCATATGGCAAATTTAAATTATTGTAGACAATATTCAGTAGAAATCTAGTTTGGAAAACAATGATAGGGTTGCCAGCTATGATTGTTTTTGTATTTTTTGTCATTGCTTTATTAAGCGATTTTATCGTAAAGTTTTCAAATTGTAGTGGTCTTGTAGTGAAAACACACACCAAATACTAAGATCTAGAAAGTTTGAAAGCTCTTGCGAATGTTAACCCTAAATTTCTTTTTATCCCTATAACTTCCAACGCAGTAATCGGATCAATACGAAATTCGCAGAGCAGGTTGACTTCAACGAGAGGCAGATATGACTTATTTTTGGCTTCAGTGCTAGCAAAGGATTGCTAGCACGAGGAGTTTTTGTTATTTTCCTACCAATATATGCTTGCATTAAGTATTCACATCGGGAATATACAATATATAACAATATATATGACAACACATACAATATATAATATATAAGACAATAACAACAATATAACAACAATACATAACAATACACTCAAAATTTGCACAAATCCTCTATTGTTCTTCGAACATTAGTATTTCTAGCGGTTCTGATGCGCTATGGTTTTTTTTTTTGTTATTTTATTAATGTAGTTTATTAATTTTTTTGGGTCTCAGCTCAGAGCCGCTGTCTCCACCCGGATGTGCAGTCACCTTAATGACCTCGTGGTTATCTATAAAAAGCAGGGAGGCCGACGCGTCTGAACCTGCACCACCAACTAAACGGTGTGGGCTCTGAACGTACTCTGAGACTTGCCAGGTTTTAACGGGACGGAGACGGCATTAGCCGTTCACGTTCGGATTTCACTCCGGCGATACCGCGCATAAAGGCTCAGTAAACAGACCTCTGTCGTGTCCGTTCCGTCCGCTCCGTCTATCAAAGCCGAAGGTGGTCAGTTTGGTTATTGTCGTGGTGTTAGCTTCATAATCCTTCGCGGGAGAGGTTTGAACTGTTTTGTAATTTGTTGGTTCAGTTCGTGCATGCGCAGCTAAGATATGACGGATATTTGTTCACACATAAGCATTCAAGAAAGCACCTTTTTTACCTATTGTAGTGAAAATGTGAGTAAATTGGCCTTAACACAACTCAGAACCAGACAGAAGTTCAGAACCAAGAGTGCTAACGTCCTACAAGGTTGAATGGCTACTGCCATCCAAGAGGCAAATAAAATTAAAAAAATTACCCCGAGAGCAAGCTGCCCTAGAAATCGCCGTGAAGGCCCCTCGTCCGCTTGAGCGGAGCACCCTTCAACCAACTCCGACAGATGCTGGGTGCCGCTTTGCTAGCTTGCTGTGGCTGGGGTGGGTTTTTGAAATAAATGGGGCTGGTTTGCTCTCAAGAAAAACGGAATGCTACGTATGATTCATCCGTCCTCATATCAAAGCCGCAAACTGGTATATAAATACCCAGGGGAAAAAGGGGGCATAGATCCGTATGGGACACCACCCTTGGCTCTGCATCATGGGCTGACTAAGCAGACCGAGTGCACGTGACGACGCACGGAGCCAGAAAATTGAAAATCTAAAACGGAAAATGAGGTAAAACACTGCCTCTCTCTTCACAGGAACCCGGGTGAGGCAGACAGCCCCGGGCCCTCGATGGTAGCGGAGCCCTCACCCCGACGGTCGATGGTCCTCCGCCTGCTGATACTGGCCTTATTGTACAAAAAGAAACTCAAAAACGGGAAGGAAATGAATTCTAAAGCAAACATGGCCAATATCCCTCCCTTTGAAGAAAAGCCTGAAAATCACAAAAAAACACTATTCATTTATTTTATCGGCCAGCCAGGCCTAAAGCGGACCCTGAGAAGAAAAGAACATCCCGGGTTTTTGCCCAATAAGATGGCCAGAGCTAAAGTTTTAGCAATTCATTATTATTTTTCTAGTTTGATATTCAAAATGTCGAAGAATTAATAGTCTCAGAAGAATTCGCAAATCAACTATGTCAAAAATGACACGTAGAATGTTCAAGTTTACATAAAAATTTATACCGGCTTGAACAAATATCAAAAATAATCCTTTGTTTCGTAATATTCACTTTCTTCCAGTGGCAATATATAAAAGGTCTAGCGCACCTGAACCGCTAGAAAACTAATTTTCGAAGAAATTGCCTTTGAGTGACAAAAAAATGTGGGAAGACGTAATACACTTTTTTGTACAACCACTCCTTATTACAAGCAACAAAACTCAACTATAACACAAATTATGAAAATGTTCAGTGCTGGCAACACTTTCTCATTGAAGCAGCAATAAGTTTACCTTAACAAGCTCATACTTAAATCAACTTATCCTTTGAATTTCGTTCGCATCGGAGGATTTCATCAAAAGTTTCAGCGGTTAAACGTAGTTTTAGGCTGCTATCCGAAAAATGTTCAAAACTCGGAAAATTGAAAAACTGGTTTCTTAATTTTACGCAAATGCTTTGCATATACGTACGTAATTTGAAGCATCTGTTGGTGCAATATTTACGAAAATGGCTAATGCTGGTTACCCTGTGTCAGCAGCAAAACAAAAAATAAACCAAATCTGCTTCACGTTAAGTTAAACCCAACCAGTAAATTTCGTTTCGATGGAATCAGTGCGCTGGAAGGTATACGGGTGAAAAGAATTTTAGGGTTACCACTTTCAAAACTTCTCAGATTTTTAAAACGTTAATATTTGTTGTTATTTTCATTGCAGGATCATTGTCAATTGCAAATCTAATGGCATAATCGCTCAGTGAAGAAACTCTACAAAATTACAAAAATGGTCATAGCTGGCAGTTTTTTCATGATTTTTGTACGAAATTCCTACGACGTTTACTTCACATTAAGGTCCATTTACTGCATGAACTTCGTTTTGATTTCTACACTGTACCGGAAGTTATAGTGAAAAAAGCTTTATTTTGCTGAGCAAATTTGCAAGATTTATGGGACAAAAATCACCACAGCTTCTAATTTTTCAACCAAATTGTCAGCAAATGTTAAATAAAGTAACATCCAAGTACGGTGTGAATTTTGTTAAAATCTTATGGCTGAATCGGAAGTTATAGGCCAAAAACCCGTTTTTTTTCTCAGTGATTTTTCAAGATGGTACCACTGCCACAGGATTGCCTCCATTTAAAAATCACTTCTATCAGACCTGGTCCTAGCTAATACCAACATGTCCTGTATATTTCATTATGATCGGATTATCCGGTCATCAGTTCTCGTGAACAGAACTTTTGAGTGCTGAAAATAGAGGTAATTTGGTGATGGGTTGCCGTTCTTGTGCAAATCGGAATTTGGAAAATTTTATCTTGACATGAAGGACAAAGAATAAAATTTATCAAAGATATGAAATTTTTGTCAAAAATCGAAAGTTTTTCAGGAAGGTTAATGATTTGAAGGATTTTTTTAGCAGCCTGCCACAGCTACAGGGTTACCCGCTTTATGTTTAAAGTCTTTATGTGATAAATTTTGGCCAACATCAATACGCTCTGTAATTTTCACGATGATCCATTGTTTTTCTCACAAGTAATGACAAATCAAAATTTGAAAAAAAATCCTTGCCTACTTTTAAGCACCCTGCACCCACATATGGCTCCAAATTTCCAATTATTTATCATATTTTATTTAGGAACATAATAAGTTTTCATTTCCAATACTTTTCTTTAACAAAAATTAATTTACACTGATTGGAAATATAGGAGTACCTCAAAATTCACTAAAACGCTCGCCGCCGCCAAAAAAATTTTGGATATCTGAATTTGATAAAGTCATAGACCTACTTGCTATGTACATCTACGTTCTCCGAAAATTTCAGCTCAATCGGATCGGCCACTCCAGAGATTATCTCGGAAAATCATTTTGGTGATATATATATATATATATATATATATATATATATATATATATATATATATATATATATATATATATATATATATATATATATATATACATAGAAATATGAATTTACGGCGAAACGAGTTTAATACTAATGTTCTTCTAAGGTAAAAAGAGTCACATAGGAAGAAACAAAACAGAAAGAAATTGTCATTGCTTTCCCCACTATGAAAGGCTTACCAGCCTCCTTGCATAAACCTTAATTCAATTCACGCCAAAACTCTTTTTAATTGCATAATTAATTCCTGCTTCAAGATATTCAAGCGGATACTTTCATAATATTTCACTTCTTTTTATTTTCTTATGGATTAATTTATTTTCTAGTTACATGAGGGTTTTATGTAATGTACACTTGCATCAGCCTTTCGTTATCAAAATATTGCTTTTTGAACGAGGTTTAACCTAGCAAAGGTACAAAAATCAAATTCGAACGTAAACACAAGATAGTGTCTAATAGAAAAGAAATAAATCGGATTAAATATCAATTAACATAATATAATGTACAATAACAAGAAATCAGTATTCTCGTGAAAAATAGTACTTGAACAAAATTTAAAAGTCCTGATGCTTGTGATGGACTCTTTAGGAGATAATAGATTAGGATTTCAACTACGATCTAACTAAATCATGCAAAAAAAAACATATATACTTTTTCTGCAAAACAACAAAATATCGTCCAGAGAACCTTAGAAAATGGTCTCTTAGCATTTTCTCTTTTTTTTTCTCCGATGGGGGGA
This sequence comes from Nemotelus nigrinus, assembly GCA_947369275.1. NCBI lineage: Eukaryota > Metazoa > Arthropoda > Insecta > Diptera > Stratiomyidae > Nemotelus > Nemotelus nigrinus. Next base: position 16,119 of record CANBKX010000468.1, read on the forward strand.
AAGAAAATCAATCAAAAATAAATAGTGTGTTAAGTCCAATTGCAATGACAATAAGACAGCACCAATTGAAGGATGCAAAATTTTCGGAATAACTTTCAATAGCTAGAGTTCGACCGCTTAGAAATCAAATAAATTCAACTTATTTAATTCATAATTATTTTTTTTGTGGAAAATTACCATTAATAATAAATTTTTGTTTCCATATATTCCACTTATGTATATATATATATATATATATATATATATATATATATATATATATATATATATATATATATATATATATATATATATATATATATATATATATATATATATATATATATATATATATATATATATATATATATATATATATATATATAAAAGTGCAGTAGAAAACAGAGCACGGGGGTTCAGTAGTATCATGCACCCTCTTCCATACTTTTCGATGTACAAGAACTAGAAGAAGCAAATATTGCTAGTAATATTTCAATATTGTTTTTGTTTTTCTTCGATATTGTCTTGGGTTTTATAATAATAACATTAAACCGCTTTGATTTTTCCCCTTTTTAAGCGATATATGTAATTCACTTTTAATATTCTACGTAGTCCACGGCATCTTTGATCATTTGTATCGATTGCACAGCATGCGCTTATTATGTTGGTGTATGGTTCCAATGATTCCCGCCGGGTTTTTCCTTTCTAAATGTTGCTCCATGAAACGGTAGGCATTAACGTGATAATCTCTTGTGGCCCAAATACTCCACTTTCATTTAATAAATCATTATGCAATCGACAACCATCATAAACCCTAAGCGGCGATGTATAATCAATTATGTTTTCTTTGATACCCTGCGCTGGTATTGTGATCTCTTATTTGTTCAAACGAAATGTGATTTCAGCATGATCGGATTTCAGTATGAGGAATTTTGACCCATTGCGAGTTGCGATATTCAAATTGAAATTCATGTTCAGCTACAGCTAAAAAGATCGCAAGGCATTTGACAAGACTGACAAAGAAAAGCAAACAAAAATGCACAGAATGCCGAAATTCATAAAAATATTCAAAAGAACATTCGTCGGATGACAGATCTATCATCCATGAACCGTTTAGGTCACACTTAGTCAATCTTACTATAAACATATAGGAAATTGCCAATATCCAAGTATTTTTCCCATGTTAAATCAAAGTCGTGCGATCAACTTGTTCACTCTAAACTCTACGCACTCAATTTCACACCATACTAAGCTTTCTAACTGCCCATCACAGCCTGCCGTAGTTGTTAAAAAAAACCATTTATTAGGTTAATCACAATACAGCTTTTCCGCTGCGGCCAACGCAGTGGGCTGCGGAAAGTGCTGTCAAAAAATTAGAATGTACTCTTTTGTATGGTAACGCGCACAATGGCTGCGGCGGAATTTGCCAAATTTCTAATTTTGCCGCACCGCTAGCGGTGATACCTACCATAGGTTGGCATCACCACTAGGTTGAATTAACTCTGTTTGAATTAGGTTGAATGGTCTGGTGGAGTAGACAAGCGATGGTTTATATGTATTCTGATAAGCCAACCTAATCCTCGTATAACAGGATTTAGCAATACATAAGAAAAAAAACTCTAGCGCACCTGAACTGCTAGAAAACTAATTTTCGAAGAAATTGTCTTTGAGTGACAATGTGAAAAGACGTAATACACTTTTTTGTAGAATCATATCAACCATTCCTCGTTCAAAGCAACAGAACTCAACTATAACACAAATGATGAAAATTTTCAGTGCTGGCAACATTTTCCCAACGAAGCAGCAATAAAATTACCATAACAAGCTCATACTTAATTCAACTTATCCTTTGAATATCGTTCTCATTGGAGGATTTCGTCAAAAGCTTTAGCGGTTGACGTTGTTTCAAGCTGCCATCCAAAAAATGTTCAAAACTCGGAAAATTTAAAAATTGGTTTCTTAGTTTCATTGCAAATGTTTTGCATATGTGTATGTAATTTGAAGCATCTGTTGATGCAATAGTTACGAAGTTTTATTTCGCTGAGCAATATTGCAAGATTTAGGAGACGAAAATCACCATAGCTGGAAACTCTATTCTAATTTTTCAGCCAAATTTTGACCGAATGTTACCTTAAGTAAGATTCAAATATTGCGTGAATTTCGTTTAAATCTGATGGCTGAATCGGAAGTTATGGGCCAAAAAGCTGTTTTTTTCTCAGTGATTTTTCAAGATGGCACCACTGCCACAGAGTTGCCTGTATTTCAAAATCATTTCTATCGGACTTGGTCCTACTTAATACCAACATGTTCTGTGAATTTCATTATGATCGGATAATCCGGTCGTCAGTTCTCGTGAACAGAACTTTCGAGTGCTGAAAATAGAGGTAATCTAGTGATGGGTTGCCGTTCTTGTGTAAATCGGAATTTTAAAAATTACAAATGGACATGATGCACAAACCTTAAAATTTATCAATGATTTGAATGTTTTGTCAAAAATCAAAAAATTTTTAGGAGCTTCAATGATTTCAAGAGCCTGCCGCAGCTACAGGATTACTCGCACTACCTTGGAAATCCATGTGTATTAAACTTTAGTCAACATTAATACGCTCTGCAAATTTCACGATGATCCAATGTTTTTGTCAGAAGTTATGACAAATAAAAATTTGAAAAAAAATCCTTGCCTACTTTTAGGCACGCTGCACCCACACACGGCTCAGAATTTCCAATTCTTTACCATAAACAAGCTAAGAACATAATAAGTTTTCATTTTCAATACTTTTTTTGAACAAAAATTCACGCTGCTTGGAAATATAGGAGTACCTCAAAATTCACTAAAACGCTCGTCGCCGCCAAGGTTTAGGATATCTGAATTTTGGCAAGTTGTGGACGTACCTATTAAATACATCTACGTTCTCCAAAAGTTTCAGCTCAATCAGATTGGCCTCTCCCTGTGGAACGCTGCGTTTGCCACAGCGGAAAACGCTGTGTTGTGATTAACCTATATTGCAGAACTTGTCCGTCTGTAACCATATGAGTTGTCGTGGATCGAACATATCCAAATCGTAGTGTGCTTTTCGTTGTCGCAAAGATCTTTTTCCTCAAGTCCTAGTTTGTTCATTTCCACATTCCAGTTCATGGAAACAGTCGTTCCGTTCATTCCCGGCTCGTACAGAACGTGCGCATCTCGCTCAAAACATGCAAATTTCGAGACAAACCCCGCACTTCGCATCAATGGTTTAATTTCCAATGTCAATTTGAACTAATTTTGCAGGGGGGGCTGAGAAGAACTTTATGACGGGAACTGCACGTGCTTGCGTTTAATTCCACCACCGATTTGAATTTTTACTCCTACGGGGTAGATTAAACACAGATGGTTTCTCACAAAACTCTTCTCAGGCTCGAATGGCGTCAACAGTTCTTTTCTTCATATCAATTCTTTATGACACTCTCTATTTCTTCTATTTCTACTTAACTCCGCAAACTTTCGACAACTTCGACTGATCGCGGGTTTTGTTTCAGTCGTACAACAATAAATATTTGTTGCTATCGCACCACCAAGCGGCACGGTAAACAAATTGCTCGTTCGAATCGCTTGATATTCTTTGTCCATTTCAGTATTTTCGTGTGCATTGAAATTGCTTTTCAGAGCTACGACTTTAGTTTTCCATTCACAATTTCACTTTAGCTATAGTTTCGGTTGAATTTAAACGTAGCGTCACCTCCATACCATCGAAGAAAACACTCGTCACTTCTTGATTTTCTCCCACGCGGTCTTCACAACATCATGCTCCTTCTAGAATCATGGCACCACTCTCGCGCAACCTTGCGTGTCCAGCCTCGGCTAAGTCTCTCAATCGACCCGCTTCAGCCACTATCTACAAAGATTCGAGAAGGGCGCAAAACCGATTACAGTAAATTCCGCTCGTCTCGCATATAGAAACAGGCAAAGTCAAATCGGACTAACTATACCTTGATATTTTTCAAATCGAACAACAATTTACAGTTAGTCCGATTGAAAAATGTAGCAATTTTGAGCACGTTACAGTGTGCGTCGAAATAGTTGGTCCAGTAATTTCGATCGAAATTATCTGGATGCTACACTATGCCCAATAATTATATCCTAATCATAAAATCTTGCCTATAAAAAATTGGTTTGTTATAAAGATCAAAATAGATATTTGCCATTAATTCCATTCATGGATATCGCAGTAGCTAAACGTATGAGAGAAGCAATTTTTTCATAGTAATTACAGTATGCATTGCATATTCAGAAAATTTTTTTCTACTCCAAACGAATTATTTTAGCAGTCCTAGGTAGACACTGGTATTTTACAAGAATATTGTTAAATTTTTATTTAACAGGAAGTATTCATCCACCAGGGGAAAAAAAATGGCCTTTAAAATTAATATAATGGCTTCATAGTCTGATTGATTTAGGATGGTATAATAACGTAAATGTTTGTTTACATTTCTACTCGGGTGTTTGGTTTCAGAATCAATCAAACTTTCGAACTATAATAAATTACAGCTACTATTATTTTTGTCACGTTATTTTCTAGCATGCTATTTCTTAAAAATTCTCAATGAAGTTTTAAGCGTAACACTTGTGAAGATAAATGAAAGAGACACTAATTCCATGCAGACATAAATTTAATCGGTTCAACAATTATTGTTAGTATTTTGAACCATCGATAAATTAACATTATTTCATCAGTTAGATTTATAACTACAAAATACGCTAAGTAACAAGCTATAGAGCATCAACACTTGGTTATATAAATAGTTCAGGAAGAAAAATTATCAATTCTACAAAAAAATTTCAAAACAGATTCACCTTCAAAAATACTAAACTGACAGAATGCCTTGCAAAACACTCACCACACATTCTTAACTCACCTTTCTCTCTCTCTCGATGCGTCCAAAGATAAAATTTGATTATCTCTTCCGCTCCGTTCCGTCCAACGCACCAGTTGCATAGCTATCGCTCCGTCTTCCAATGCAAAGTATATGGAAACTGTGAAATTCAAACGGAGCGGACGGAACGGACGCGACGGAGGTTCGCTAACTGAGCCTTAAATTGACTAGGTTCAAAGTGCAATACCCGCCGGCCCAGATACATTTTTTGCTAGTCGTGATCATGCCATGAACCATTGCGCTAAGCCAGGTCATGCCATAAAAAATCTGTGCTGCCATTGCCAGAAATTATGTCCGATTCTTTCTGAACACTACTCTCTGTCGTGAGCTCTGTGTTTACTTTGAACTGCTCTGTTACGCCCGTCATTTTTAACGTCACTCATAGTTTTGAAAGCTTCTCGTGTTCCTTCTACACGTCGGTGTCTAGTGCTTTGGTACGATAGTAGGTGCCGTTCTTCGATTTTATGTGACGAGATCTTTGCTTTTGCATTTTTACCGCTTCTTGTCTTAAGCTTTGCGTGCTTTCACTAAATTTTCCGCGTGGAGCACGTATGCGTTTTTTTCTCAGTGTTTTTTGAAATTTTCGACATTTCATACTTCTCATACTGAAAGTGTCCGCGCTTGATCAGAGTCCGTGCTAACTTTCAACTTGTGCTTTCCTTAAGATTTGCTAGTAATGTTTACGTGTCAAAGTGTGTGCGCCTGGTCAAAGTGCGTGTCAACTTAGCTTTATCGAAGCTTCAAACCATCTAGTGGTCAGCGGTGAATCTTTGACTGCGCCTTTTGGTATCTGAATTTCAATATTTAATCTCGGTTCGCTAATGAAACCACACTTGAACAAGTTGCTGAATATGTACGAGCTAAATTTGGCTATAATCATCGTTTGTTGCTGTGTCGAAAAATTACACGGGACAATCTGGATGACCAGCAAATATCTTCTTTCTGCATTACCGTCAGTACTGGTACTGCCGATCTTCTAAAGAAGAAATTCTGGTCAACTGGAGCTTTTGTCAAGAAATTCGTCAGGATTTCCGCCAGAAATTTTCGGTTAAGACCATCGAACAAAAACGAGAAGAACATGAGCCAACCTCTGAAAATATATAACTAGAATGTTCGTGGTCTGAGGACCAAGGTTAATTATGTAAATATCTCTTCTGTAATCGCATTTGATGATATTGTCTGCCTAACAGAAACCTGGTTGTCTGGGTATATTTTAAGCAATGAAATTTTGCCCCTTCACACTGTTTTTCGCAGGGATCGTAATCGATCTGTGAGTAATCTTTCATTAGCAGGTGTTGTTTTAATTGGTGTACATAAATCTCTGAACGGAACGCTCTGTAGTGACTTCATTCCTTCTGCCCCGGTTGAATGTTGTGATAGTCCGTATTTCTCCTTCACCAACCTCAGTGCTGTTTGTTTTCTCACTCTACATCCCTTGTAGTAGCCCCGTTTTGTTGTATGAAAGTTTCTTTCCAGAAATCTCGAATAACTTCAATGGCTGCTTCCCTTCTGCTTACTTACTATTATGTGCTGACTTTAATACGCTGTTGCTGGATTGGGATTATATTTTCTCATGTGTTTTGTATTCAAGCAATACTTCCCTCGCTACTTCTTCCTTTATGTCCCTTTGCTCACTTCCCCAACTCAACAGCGTACCCAATACTAACAACAAAATTCTCTATTTCATTTTAATTAACCTTCACTTTCTTCCCTTTGCTTGAGTTCTTCTCTATCTCCGTGTGTGCACCCCGATCCTCACTATCCTCTTCTTTTTATAGAATTAACTCCAAACCGTTCATCTAAAGACAAATCTGCTTTTACTTTTCGTTTCGATTTGAAAAAAGCAAACTATTCCACTCTGTCCAATGAAATAAATGATACTTATAGTCCGGGAGCCAGCAACAGTAAAAATATGCCAATATCATCGTCAATGAAAGTATATCAGGACCTTGAATTTGTTTGTGCTTATCACAGAAACTGACCACTTACATCGCACCTCGAGACCATTTGTTGTCAGAAGCGTTGACAACACGTAATAAACAGTACGTAAAAGAACTCTTATCATCGCCATTGATATTTTGAGGCGCTACCAATTGACATCAGACGATGTCAAAAAACGACCGCTTACATTTGTTTAGCGGGACAATCAACCGCTTACAAGCGCGCAAACGAACAAAATTTTTTTTTCAAAAATTGACTTTTTTCACCGTTGCTCAAATTCTACATGTTTACACACGATCATATTGCGCATGTAAAAATACTGTGCTTACAATCGCTTCGCGGAACAAACCTACTTTAAGCGATCATCAAAGTCGCCGCTGTAAGAGTCCGCGTGCGGATTTTTTCTGACCAAATGCCATCTTTTGTGGAGCAGAGCATTACTTCAATCATAAATTTATACACGAAAACAAAATTTGAGAAAATGAGTATGAGATTGGTTAAAAAAAAGTAGATATTTACCAAATTTACTCGTGACTTAACAACATTGTCATACACTAATTTTCATCGCTATCATCGGAAGAATCTGGATCGTACTTGGAATCTCTAAGGTCTGGCAGACAGAAAACTCGTGTTTTCTACCACTGGCGGATAAAATATTATGTGCACCTTGAATATTTGACTATTATTGTAATTGGTGTACCTGGCAAAGTTTCTCCATCTGAATTTTTTTTTCACCTTCTTTCTTGAGTAAAATGTCTTGGACGATGTTTGGCAGCTGTTCGCCCTTAAAACATTTGAAGTTAAATTTGTCCCCGTTTGCTTGCCATCCACAGTCCTCTGGTGCTCCACATTTTTCCGATATAAGCGGACCTTAGGGTATGCTGAACGATTTCCGATTTGCATGGAGGAAGGCTCGATCCATCGAAGTTTTGAACATTGATGTTTAGTGTTTGCTCGTTTTATTTGCATTTGTAGGCTTTTAAAAACGTTTCTACTCGCACCTTATTAACTTCCGTGGTTTTTTCCTACCGTACAAATGGCAAACATATTTTGCTACAACCGACAATATCGCCGCAAAGTCGCAATCAGGGTACTTTGACATATCTGAAAAAGTTCTCAAGTACTCTTTGCTGCTCCGCAAAATATTTAATGGTTTCACTTTCCTTTTTCTGTAAAAAGCTGAATTAAAGTCGCATCCTGTGATCCTCACTATCCTCTTCTTTTTACAGAATTAACTCCAAACCGTTCATCTAAAGACAAATCTGCTTTTACTTTTCGTTTCGATTTGAAAAAAGCAAACTATTCCACTCTGTCCAATGAAATAAATGATACTAATAGTCCGGGAGCCAGCAACAGTAAAAATATGCCAATATCATCGTCAATGAAAGTATATCAGGACCTTGAATTTGTTTGTGCTTATCACAGAAACTGACCACTTACATCGCACCTCGAGACCATTTGTTGTCAGAAGCGTTGACAACACGTAATAAACAGTACGTAAAAGAACTCTTATCATCGCCATTGATATTTTGAGGCGCTACCAATTGACATCAGACGATGTCAAAAAACGACCGCTTACATTTGTTTAGCGGGACAATCAACCGCTTACAAGCGCGCAAACGAACAAAATTTTTTTTTCAAAAATTGACTTTTTTCACCGTTGCTCAAATTCTACATGTTTACACACGATCATATTGCGCATGTAAAAATACTGTGCTTACAATCGCTTCGCGGAACAAACCTACTTTAAGCGATCATCAAAGTCGCCGCTGTAAGAGTCCGCGTGCGGATTTTTTCTGACCAAATGCCATCTTTTGTGGAGCAGAGCATTACTTCAATCATAAATTTATACACGAAAAGAAAATTTGAGAAAATGAGTATGAGATTGGTTAAAAAAAAGTAGATATTTACCAAATTTACTCGTGACTTAACAACATTGTCATACACTAATTTTCATCGCTATCATCGGAAGAATCTGGATCGTACTTGGAATCTCTAAGGTCTGGCAGACAGAAAACTCGTGTTTTCTACCGCTGGCGGATAAAATATTATGTGCACCTTGAATATTTTACTATTATTGTAATTGGTGTACCTGGCAAAGTTTCTCCATCTGAATTTTTTTTTCACCTTCTTTCTTGAGTAAAATGTCTTGGACGATGTTTGGCAGCTGTTCGCCCTTAAAACATTTGAAGTTAAATTTGTCCCCGTTTGCTTGCCATCCACAGTCCTCTGGTGCTCCACATTTTTCCGATATAAGCGGACCTTAGGGTATGCTGAACGATTTCCGATTTGCATGGAGGAAGGCTCGATCCATCGAAGTTTTGAACATTGATGTTTAGTGTTTGCTCGTTTTATTTGCATTTGTAGGCTTTTAAAAACGATTCTACTCGCACCTTATTAACTTCCGTGGTTTTTTCCTACCGTACAAATGGCAAACATATTTTGCTACAACCGACAATATCGCCGCAAAGTCGCAATCAGGGTACTTTGACATATCTGAAAAAGTTCTCAAGTACTCTTTGCTGCTCCGCAAAATATTTAATGGTTTCACTTTCCTTTTTCTGTAAAAAGCTGAATTAAAGTCGCATCCTGTGATCCTCACTATCCTCTTCTTTTTATAGAATTAACTCCAAACCGTTCATCTAAAGACAAATCTGCTTTTACTTTTCGTTTCGATTTGAAAAAAGCAAACTATTCCACTCTGTCCAATGAAATAAATGATACTAATAGTCCGGGAGCCAGCAACAGTAAAAATATGCCAATATCATCGTCAATGAAAGTATATCAGGACCTTGAATTTGTTTGTGCTAATCACAGAAACTGACCACTTACATCGCACCTCGAGACCATTTGTTGTCAGAAGCGTTGACAACACGTAATAAACAGTACGTAAAAGAACTCTTATCATCGCCATTGATATTTTGAGGCGCTACCAATTGACATCAGACGATGTCAAAAAACGACCGCTTACATTTGTTTAGCGGGACAATCAACCGCTTACAAGCGCGCAAACGAACAAAATTTTTTTTTCAAAAATTGACTTTTTTCACCGTTGCTCAAATTCTACATGTTTACACACGATCATATTGCGCATGTAAAAATACTGTGCTTACAATCGCTTCGCGGAACAAACCTACTTTAAGCGATCATCAAAGTCGCCGCTGTAAGAGTCCGCGTGCGGATTTTTTCTGACCAAATGCCATCTTTTGTGGAGCAGAGCATTACTTCAATCATAAATTTATACACGAAAAGAAAATTTGAGAAAATGAGTATGAGATTGGTTAAAAAAAAGTAGATATTTACCAAATTTACTCGTGACTTAACAACATTGTCATACACTAATTTTCATCGCTATCATCGGAAGAATCTGGATCGTACTTGGAATCTCTAAGGTCTGGCAGACAGAAAACTCGTGTTTTCTACCGCTGGCGGATAAAATATTATGTGCACCTTGAATATTTTACTATTATTGTAATTGGTGTACCTGGCAAAGTTTCTCCATCTGAATTTTTTTTTCACCTTCTTTCTTGAGTAAAATGTCTTGGACGATGTTTGGCAGCTGTTCGCCCTTAAAACATTTGAAGTTAAATTTGTCCCCGTTTGCTTGCCATCCACAGTCCTCTGGTGCTCCACATTTTTCCGATATAAGCGGACCTTAGGGTATGCTGAACGATTTCCGATTTGCATGGAGGAAGGCTCGATCCATCGAAGTTTTGAACATTGATGTTTAGTGTTTGCTCGTTTTATTTGCATTTGTAGGCTTTTAAAAACGATTCTACTCGCACCTTATTAACTTCCGTGGTTTTTTCCTACCGTACAAATGGCAAACATATTTTGCTACAACCGACAATATCGCCGCAAAGTCGCAATCAGGGTACTTTGACATATCTGAAAAAGTTCTCAAGTACTCTTTGCTGCTCCGCAAAATATTTAATGGTTTCACTTTCCTTTTTCTGTAAAAAGCTGAATTAAAGTCGCATCCTGTGATCCTCACTATCCTCTTCTTTTTACAGAATTAACTCCAAACCGTTCATCTAAAGACAAATCTGCTTTTACTTTTCGTTTCGATTTGAAAAAAGCAAACTATTCCACTCTGTCCAATGAAATAAATGATACTAATAGTCCGGGAGCCAGCAACAGTAAAAATATGCCAATATCATCGTCAATGAAAGTATATCAGGACCTTGAATTTGTTTGTGCTTATCACAGAAACTGACCACTTACATCGCACCTCGAGACCATTTGTTGTCAGAAGCGTTGACAACACGTAATAAACAGTACGTAAAAGAACTCTTATCATCGCCATTGATATTTTGAGGCGCTACCAATTGACATCAGACGATGTCAAAAAACGACCGCTTACATTTGTTTAGCGGGACAATCAACCGCTTACAAGCGCGCAAACGAACAAAATTTTTTTTTCAAAAATTGACTTTTTTCACCGTTGCTCAAATTCTACATGTTTACACACGATCATATTGCGCATGTAAAAATACTGTGCTTACAATCGCTTCGCGGAACAAACCTACTTTAAGCGATCATCAAAGTCGCCGCTGTAAGAGTCCGCGTGCGGATTTTTTCTGACCAAATGCCATCTTTTGTGGAGCAGAGCATTACTTCAATCATAAATTTATACACGAAAACAAAATTTGAGAAAATGAGTATGAGATTGGTTAAAAAAAAGTAGATATTTACCAAATTTACTCGTGACTTAACAACATTGTCATACACTAATTTTCATCGCTATCATCGGAAGAATCTGGATCGTACTTGGAATCTCTAAGGTCTGGCAGACAGAAAACTCGTGTTTTCTACCACTGGCGGATAAAATATTATGTGCACCTTGAATATTTGACTATTATTGTAATTGGTGTACCTGGCAAAGTTTCTCCATCTGAATTTTTTTTTCACCTTCTTTCTTGAGTAAAATGTCTTGGACGATGTTTGGCAGCTGTTCGCCCTTAAAACATTTGAAGTTAAATTTGTCCCCGTTTGCTTGCCATCCACAGTCCTCTGGTGCTCCACATTTTTCCGATATAAGCGGACCTTAGGGTATGCTGAACGATTTCCGATTTGCATGGAGGAAGGCTCGATCCATCGAAGTTTTGAACATTGATGTTTAGTGTTTGCTCGTTTTATTTGCATTTGTAGGCTTTTAAAAACGTTTCTACTCGCACCTTATTAACTTCCGTGGTTTTTTCCTACCGTACAAATGGCAAACATATTTTGCTACAACCGACAATATCGCCGCAAAGTCGCAATCAGGGTACTTTGACATATCTGAAAAAGTTCTCAAGTACTCTTTGCTGCTCCGCAAAATATTTAATGGTTTCACTTTCCTTTTTCTGTAAAAAGCTGAATTAAAGTCGCATCCTGTGATCCTCACTATCCTCTTCTTTTTACAGAATTAACTCCAAACCGTTCATCTAAAGACAAATCTGCTTTTACTTTTCGTTTCGATTTGAAAAAAGCAAACTATTCCACTCTGTCCAATGAAATAAATGATACTAATAGTCCGGGAGCCAGCAACAGTAAAAATATGCCAATATCATCGTCAATGAAAGTATATCAGGACCTTGAATTTGTTTGTGCTTATCACAGAAACTGACCACTTACATCGCACCTCGAGACCATTTGTTGTCAGAAGCGTTGACAACACGTAATAAACAGTACGTAAAAGAACTCTTATCATCGCCATTGATATTTTGAGGCGCTACCAATTGACATCAGACGATGTCAAAAAACGACCGCTTACATTTGTTTAGCGGGACAATCAACCGCTTACAAGCGCGCAAACGAACAAAATTTTTTTTTCAAAAATTGACTTTTTTCACCGTTGCTCAAATTCTACATGTTTACACACGATCATATTGCGCATGTAAAAATACTGTGCTTACAATCGCTTCGCGGAACAAACCTACTTTAAGCGATCATCAAAGTCGCCGCTGTAAGAGTCCGCGTGCGGATTTTTTCTGACCAAATGCCATCTTTTGTGGAGCAGAGCATTACTTCAATCATAAATTTATACACGAAAAGAAAATTTGAGAAAATGAGTATGAGATTGGTTAAAAAAAAGTAGATATTTACCAAATTTACTCGTGACTTAACAACATTGTCATACACTAATTTTCATCGCTATCATCGGAAGAATCTGGATCGTACTTGGAATCTCTAAGGTCTGGCAGACAGAAAACTCGTGTTTTCTACCGCTGGCGGATAAAATATTATGTGCACCTTGAATATTTTACTATTATTGTAATTGGTGTACCTGGCAAAGTTTCTCCATCTGAATTTTTTTTTCACCTTCTTTCTTGAGTAAAATGTCTTGGACGATGTTTGGCAGCTGTTCGCCCTTAAAACATTTGAAGTTAAATTTGTCCCCGTTTGCTTGCCATCCACAGTCCTCTGGTGCTCCACATTTTTCCGATATAAGCGGACCTTAGGGTATGCTGAACGATTTCCGATTTGCATGGAGGAAGGCTCGATCCATCGAAGTTTTGAACATTGATGTTTAGTGTTTGCTCGTTTTATTTGCATTTGTAGGCTTTTAAAAACGATTCTACTCGCACCTTATTAACTTCCGTGGTTTTTTCCTACCGTACAAATGGCAAACATATTTTGCTACAACCGACAATATCGCCGCAAAGTCGCAATCAGGGTACTTTGACATATCTGAAAAAGTTCTCAAGTACTCTTTGCTGCTCCGCAAAATATTTAATGGTTTCACTTTCCTTTTTCTGTAAAAAGCTGAATTAAAGTCGCATCCTGTGATCCTCACTATCCTCTTCTTTTTATAGAATTAACTCCAAACCGTTCATCTAAAGACAAATCTGCTTTTACTTTTCGTTTCGATTTGAAAAAAGCAAACTATTCCACTCTGTCCAATGAAATAAATGATACTAATAGTCCGGGAGCCAGCAACAGTAAAAATATGCCAATATCATCGTCAATGAAAGTATATCAGGACCTTGAATTTGTTTGTGCTAATCACAGAAACTGACCACTTACATCGCACCTCGAGACCATTTGTTGTCAGAAGCGTTGACAACACGTAATAAACAGTACGTAAAAGAACTCTTATCATCGCCATTGATATTTTGAGGCGCTACCAATTGACATCAGACGATGTCAAAAAACGACCGCTTACATTTGTTTAGCGGGACAATCAACCGCTTACAAGCGCGCAAACGAACAAAATTTTTTTTTCAAAAATTGACTTTTTTCACCGTTGCTCAAATTCTACATGTTTACACACGATCATATTGCGCATGTAAAAATACTGTGCTTACAATCGCTTCGCGGAACAAACCTACTTTAAGCGATCATCAAAGTCGCCGCTGTAAGAGTCCGCGTGCGGATTTTTTCTGACCAAATGCCATCTTTTGTGGAGCAGAGCATTACTTCAATCATAAATTTATACACGAAAACAAAATTTGAGAAAATGAGTATGAGATTGGTTAAAAAAAAGTAGATATTTACCAAATTTACTCGTGACTTAACAACATTGTCATACACTAATTTTCATCGCTATCATCGGAAGAATCTGGATCGTACTTGGAATCTCTAAGGTCTGGCAGACAGAAAACTCGTGTTTTCTACCGCTGGCGGATAAAATATTATGTGCACCTTGAATATTTTACTATTATTGTAATTGGTGTACCTGGCAAAGTTTCTCCATCTGAATTTTTTTTTCACCTTCTTTCTTGAGTAAAATGTCTTGGACGATGTTTGGCAGCTGTTCGCCCTTAAAACATTTGAAGTTAAACTTGTCCCCGTTTGCTTGCCATCCACAGTCCTCTGGTGCTCCACATTTTTCCGATATAAGCGGACCTTAGGGTATGCTGAACGATTTCCGATTTGCATGGAGGAAGGCTCGATCCATCGAAGTTTTGAACATTGATGTTTAGTGTTTGCTCGTTTTGTTTGCATTTGTAGGCTTTTAAAAACGTTTCTACTCGCACCTTATTAACTTCCGTGGTTTTTTCCTACCGTACAAATGGCAAACATATTTTGCTACAACCGACAATATCGCCGCAAAGTCGCAATCAGGGTACTTTGACATATCTGAAAAAGTTCTCAAGTACTCTTTGCTGCTCCGCAAAATATTTAATGGTTTCACTTTCCTTTTTCTGTAAAAAGCTGAATTAAAGTCGCATCCTGTGAAAACATGAAACGCTGGAAGTGCCAAACATAACTCTGGACCTAATTTCGCGTGTATTTCAGTTACGTTGATGAACCTTTCATTATTTTTTTTCGCCAACGTGAAACCAGATTTTAACTTTCTCGCATTATAACCAAAATATCGGTATCTGAGCATCGAATGACGATGTAAGATTTGTCCTTGATTTTACACGCGTGAAAAATGATTTTTGTGCCAGATTTCTCGTGTAATGGACACGATAAGCGCGATCCAAATATATTTGAACGTTCAAACTGCAAGTTAGTGACTCTTGCAGCGGCGACTTTGATGATTGCTTAAAGTATGTTTTTCCCGCGAATCGAGAGTAGAGTATTTTTGCATGTGCAACATGATCCTCTGCAACCATGTCCAATTTGAGCAACGATGAAATATTTTTGAAAACTATTTTGCACGTTTCCGCACTAATAAGCGGTTGATTGTCCCGCCAAATAAATGTAAGTGGTCATTTTTCGACAGCGTCTGATGTCAATTGACAACTCCTCAAAATATGAACGACGATTATATGAGGTTTTTTTTCTATTGTTTATTACATAATGTTGATGCTCTCAGTAAGCGTTGTCCCACTAACTGATTGTAAGTGGTCGATATTCGTTACTAACTAGACCTTATTGAGAATAATTACATACTTTGATCGACGATAAAATGAGTCGCCAAAATATGTCGCTGGCTCCCGGGCTATAACTGTTATAATTCGTCAGAGGGCTAAGTGTGGATGATGCTCTATACAAATTTTGTTCCTTCTTGTTTAGCTTAATTTCCT
>CANBKX010000469.1:0-13879 GCA_947369275.1 Nemotelus nigrinus
GCACCACTGCCACAGGGTTGCCCGCGTTTAAAAATCACTTCTATCAGACCTGGTCCTAGTTGATACCAATATATCCTGTGAATTTCATTATGATCAGATAATTCGGTCGCAGTTCTCGTAAACAGAACTTTCGAGTGCTGAAAATAGAGGTAATTTAGTGATGGGTTGCCGTTCTTGTGCGAATCGGAATTTTCAAAATTTCAATTTCACACGATGCACAAAGGCTAAAATTTATCAATGATTTGAAATTTTTGTGAAAAATCAAAAATTTTTCGGGAGGGTCAATGATTTGAAAGATTTTTTTTCAGGAGCCTGCCGCAGCTACAGGGTTACCCGCACTACCTTGGAAATCCATGTGTGTTAAATCTTAGTCAACATCAATACGCTCTGCAAATTTCACGATGATCCAAGGTTTTTGTCAGAAGTAATGACAAATCAAAATTTGAAAAAAAATCCTTGCCTACTTTTAGACAAATATATATATATATATATATATATATATATATATATATATATATGTATATATATATATATATATATATATATATATATATATATATATATATATATATATATATATATATATATATATATATATATATATATATATAAATATATATATATATATCTATCTATCTATATAAAGTATATATATAATATATAAATATAAATCTATATATGATGGCACAGAGCCATCAAATAATGCCTGACTGAGCTTCTACCTTTTATTCTTTGAGATAGGCAATTGTAGTCACACTCCGGATTTTTCTCTTTGGCACACGATTCGGAGTCATCAAATTTATCCCTGACGTCAATAATACAATCAGCCAGTGAAGTTAACACATTAGTTGGAACGTATATTGTTATAGTTTTTTTTTCTGAAGATAAGTACTTGCTTTGTCTATTTTTCCAAAAATGGTGTTCCAAGTTACTGTCGGTAAAATAAATTCCGCTAAATATTCTGGTTTATGCTCTTTGATAGGTACAGATTCCGGATCGAGCGAGCTGTCAACGTTAATCGAAAAATATTTAGCTCATTTAACTTCATTCAGAACTTTTTTAGGACCTGTTTTCCCATTAAATGTATCCCAGGATTCGCAAATTTGTTTAAGTGATCTGCAAGAGATTCAGGAAATTCACTTAACAACTCCCTAAATCCTAAATAATTTCCATTGCTGTGAGATCCAAAGATTTCATTGTCACCTCGCAACGGAAGCCCCCTCAGTGCCAGAAATGTTACAACTTTGACGACAACCCGTTTAAGTACACTTTTCTAGTAATCCACTTCTTTTTGATATTGGCATACCATGTCTGTATCCAATGTACCAACTGCTTTACTTCATGACAGATAAGCAGCAAGAAAAACAAAATACAGATTTCTTCGAAGGCGAATACAGCAGCCATTTTCTTTCAATTGTTCTTTAATTTCCGATTAAATAATGCTTTATTGAAATACCTAGTTACTGACTTGCTATATTCTTTGTCTTTGTAGGCTCTGGACGCTTCGGAAAAGTCACAATCTTTATTTTGAAAATATATGGGCCCTTTAGGAATTCAAATTTCGCGGTTTTTCGGTAAAATTTTCGTGAAAATAATCGGCAGGGTCGTGTGAAATATTTTCTGGGTCGGATGACTGCTATTGGTCAATTAAAACAGTGGTTGATGAAGTTACTGCATTTTTTCCGTAGGGACGGACGCCTTCTATGCAATATGATTCAATATCTTTTCCTGAAGTGGATAGGACTTAACGAAGACCAAGTAGATTGTGAGGTTCCCTGAGTTTTCGCAATCTGTTGTTGATATGATTCATTATGTGGATGGGTTATTATTTGGTTACTACTCACAGAAGCTCCTGGTGTAAAATATGAAGTTGATTTCGGTAATTTATCAATTATTTCTTTCTGATATGCAGTTTTTTTTTTAACTTTTTCTGCGCCTAGGATATGACCGTTTTTACATTATGTATATATACATAAAGTATTCAATACTTATTATTTAATTGCACTGAAAACAATCGCAAACATAAAGTAAAACATACCGTTTGCAAGTTTAATTTTGAGTGAAATGATTTGATTTTTAGTCCCGAATGGAAATGCCGTCCCGGCCATGCTTTTCAGATAGGAACAGCAGAAATTAAAATGCCCTCCTCATAAATTGAAGGGGTACAAGGGCTTATAGGGGCGATTTGTTTATGTTTATTCCAGTGAAGCCCAAACTCCACACAACAACACAAGTTTTTACAGCAATAACACATAAGATTGTTCCCAACGGAAAAGTAATGCATCAGCATACATATATTCGCTAAATTTGCTGCGTAATGCATGAAAAAATTACTGATCCATAGTCTGTTAATTTATTTTTAACATTGCAAACACCTGCAATAATTTAGGGAAACCACTTACTAGTAAGTAAATAGAGCTGCCAGGGTTAGACCCTGGCTCATGAGATTGCTATAAAGATAGATAATTATTAAGTATAGTCAGGTAATTATAGTTTAATTACGCAAAATAAATATACGCATTGGCTGATGATCTGGAAATAAGGGGCCCTATAGATCGCGGGGCCCTGGGCACTTGCCCATTGTGCCCATGCCCAAAGACGGCCCTGGGTCCACGACTTGCCAAAATTTAGATATTTTAAACCTTTTGGCGGCGGCGAGTGTTTTAATGAATTTTGAGGTACTCCTATATTTCCAAGCGGCATAAATATTTATGCAAAAAAAGTATTGGGAATAACAACTTATTATGTTTTTAGCTTGTTTATGACACAAAATTGGAAATTTTGAGCCGTTTGTGGGTGCAGCGTGTCTAAAAGTAGGCAAGGATTTTTTTTCAAATTTTGATTTGTCATTACTTCTGACAAAAACCTTGGATCATCGTGAAATTTGCAGAGCGTATTGATGTTGACTAAGATTTAACACACATGGATTTCCAAGGTAGTGCGGGTAACCCTGTAGCTGCGGCAGGCTCCTGAAAAAAAATCTTTCAAATCATTGACCCTCCCGAAAAATTTTTGATTTTTCACAAAAATTTCAAATCATTGATAAATTTTAGCCTTTGTGCATCGTGTGAAATTGAAATTTTGAAAATTCCGATTCGCACAAGAACGGCAACCCATCACTAAATTACCTCTATTTTCAGCACTCGAAAGTTCTGTTTACGAGAACTGCGACCGAATTATCTGATCATAATGAAATTCACAGGATATATTGGTATCAACTAGGACCAGGTCTGATAGAAGTGATTTTTAAACGCGGGCAACCCTGTGGCAGTGGTGCCATTTTGAAAAATAACTGAAAAAAAAAAAGCTTTTTGACCCATAACTTCCATCAGATTTAAACAAAATTCACACAATTTTTGGATCTTACCTTAGATAACATTTGGTAAAAATTTGGCTGAAAAATTAGAATAGAGTTGCCAGCTATGGTGATATTTGTCACCTAAATCTTGCAAATTTGCTCAGCAAAATAAAGCTTTTTTCCCTTTAATTTCCGGTGCAGTCATGATATCAAAACGAATTTTATGCAGTAAATAGACTTTGATGTGAACTAAATGTCGTAGAAATTTCATACAAAAATTATGAGAGCGCTGCTAGCTATGACCAATTTTTGTAATTTTAGGAATCTCTTAACCAAGTGATTTGCCATTAGATTTGCAAATGGAAACGATCCTGCAATGAAAATTAACAACAAATAGTAACGCTTTAAAAATTTGAAAAGTTTGGAGGGTGGTTACCCTAAATATTTTTTCACCCGTGTAACTTCTAGCGCAGTGATTCAATCGAAACGAAATTTATTGGTTAGGTTTAGTTTAAAGTGAAGCAGATTTGGTATATATTTTGCTTTGCAGCTGACACAGGGTAACCAGCTTTAGCCATTTTCGTAACTATTGCACCAACAGATGCTTCAAATAACATACTCGTATGCAAAACATTTGCAATAAAAATAAGAAACTAATTTTTAAATATTCCAAGTTTTAAATTTTTTTTTTTTTTATGGCAGCCTCAAACAACGTTTAACCGCTAAAGCTTTCTACGAAATCCTCCGATGAGAACGAAATTCAAAGGATAAGCTGATTTAAGTATGAGCTTGTTAAGGTAAACTTACTGCTGCTTCGTTGGGAAATGTTGCCAGCACTGAACATTTTCATCATTTGTGTTATAGTTGAGTTCTGTTGCTTTGAGTAAGGAATGGTTGATATGATTCTACAAAAAAGTGTATTACGTCTTTCCACATTTTTTTGTCACTCAAAGACAATTTCTTTGAAAATTAGTTTTCTAGCGGTTCAGGTGCGCTAGAGTTTTTTATTTTCCTAACTACCAAAACATTCAACATAACAATGAAAAAACCAAAGCCACCTCCCAGCAGAAAAGACTACTCCTCATGAGCTATTCTTTTTTCCATCAGCACATTCTAAAGTTCAGCACGTGAACTACATATGAGGAACATCATTTCTGTATTTGTGAATTCACTGGTACAGGAGTGTTGTTATTTCCAATACGTATACTTTGTTCTCTGCTGGATAGTGGAGCAGAAAAATGCGCCTATTATATATTATACATAACAATGTTATACATAGCAATAATTTTTCAAGGGCAGATTAGTTTGAACGGATTTTCACAATTTGTACGCGTTGAATCTTACAACGGCATAATAATCAATTTTGATCATTGGAACACTAGAGATGGGAAATAACTATAAACATAAATAACACGTTCCAGCGTTACATTTTCCGACGAGTAACATGTTCCAGTAACATGTTATTTTTGGAACGATGTTCTTCCCGTGAGTTATATTGGAACGCACAACGTGTGTTATCATAGACATTGCGCGTTCCAATATAACGCACTGTAACTTATACGTTACGAACGTTCCAAACTGTCTATTGAGTTGTGCGTTTCTGTGCAAATCATCGTCAGTGAAGCTAAAAGCACATATAACTAAAAATATGATTTTTTGTGAGCTGGCGAACAAGTACAATAAAGAAGAGGCCAATTACCGAAACGATTGTCGCATGCTCTTGAGGCCGCTTACGATTTTTCAAGCGTTTCGTTAGGCGTTACTCGTTTTTGGTATGAGTAAAACGTTCCAAAAATAACATGTAGTTTTCAGTAACATGTTCCATTGGGAACACGTTACAGATTTGGAACTATGTTATTTAACGTGTTATGTTAAATAACGCCCAACTCTATGGAACACTACGTTTTTCTTGGAATGACCCACATAACGCACACCAGCGTAAAAACACATTCCAGCATACCATGTTGCGAAAGCATTGCCAAAAACTTATACAGGCGACCATTTTTCCTTCTATTTTAGTGAACATAGCGCGGATTCAAAGCATTTTTCGCCTATATTCAATTTAAGCAAACCTGAAGTGAGGGCTCGGAAATATGGGAGCAAGTTTTTATAAACGCTTGTCTTCACTTGAGATTTCGCTATTCACAATATGACAACCCATACTGTTCAGAATCCTCTCCGCTATCACGTATCTAATGAATCGTGCTTGTCGTATCACAACTCTTGTTTGGAATGTGAGTTCTACGCAACCCAAAAAGGGAGAGCTAGTGCAATTTCTAAAGAATTCGATAAACCTTGAAACGGGCCAGCCTATTGCGAATCCCCAATAAAAAAAAAAATACATAAATAAATAAATTTGCTTTTGGGGATACTTTGACATGCTGGAACTCATGCTGCACCTCTTTGTTTTATCAAATCAGTATTATTTGGGATTATATTTATATTAAGCTGCTAAATTCTTTATGCTCATAATAACTCGCAACGAGTCGTTTATCATATGCCACTAGCACCCAGTAATTTCAATAGAAATTACTGGACCAATTATTTCGACGCACACTGTACCGTGCTCGAAATTGCTACATTTCCTTCAAATCGGACTAGCTGTATCTTGTTGTTCCATTTGAAAAATAATAAGGTACAGTTATTCCGATCTGACCTTGTTTGTTTCAATTGCAAGGCGAGCGAAATCCAACGGGATCTCTTGCGCTCGTCTCGAAAGACATATTCAAGCTCGAAACAATCGGATGACGATCGTGGCCTACGCTGGACGCGTGGAGTCGCGCTATAAGAAAGTTTTACGCAGTTTTACGCAGCACATGTCGGAATTGAGTTTGTATCTAAGATTGTTGATTGTGTCTGCTGCTGTGTATTGTGCTTAGTCACTTGGCCCCAGTGGCGTTTGCTACTCCTTTACGTGAGTGGAGTAACGAGGGAGAAAATAAAGAATGCGAGTTTAGTGCAAGGCTGCTGTCTTTGGTGATTTTCATATTGACCTCTCCTACATTTGGGCTTTTATATATCACCTTTGTGGACAAATAGTTCAAAATGCTGTGTGTCTGATTGAAAGAATCGTTTCCACAAACGGAAAAATGGGTGACTAGAGTGAAAACTAACTTACTATATAGACCCCTACTACTTGGCGGATTGACATAGCCAATTCAATATCTAAGTAATTTACGAGCCAAGTGTACGGTGCAGCATTAACGGCCTAGGCATTTTCTTCCCTCGGACTTATGCGCACTCTGAAATGACACACAGAATTATTCGCCGACAAACTTAGTAGACGTGGTGTTCCATTAAGAATATTCAGTGACGATGTCGAGTTAAAGATAATGTCCATAAATTGAAAACTGTGATAGTTTGACTGTCGTGCGTTTCATTGCTAATTAAATGACATGAGTCCTCGGCAGCTTCAGCATGTTTCCGTCGAAGTGAAATCAATTGGCAGCAAGTGACGTTGGTCAAATAATTTAGTTCATAAGCAGCACTAGATTGAAAGAAAAGAAAAAAAAGTCAAGCGTATCAGAACCGCTAGAAAACTAATTTTCGAAGAAGTTATCATTGAGGGATTTAAAAATGAGTGAAAACGTTATACACTTCTTTGGAAAGGAACAAATATAATTTGCTGACAGCATTTCCTATAATACAAATGATGAATATGTTCAGTGCTGGCAACATTTGTCCAACACAGCAGCAATAAATCTACCATAACATGCTCGTGCTTAATCAACCTATCCTTTGAATTTCGTTTTCATCCAAGGATGTCATCGAAAGTTTCAGCAATTAAAATATGCCTACGGTTGCCATCCCAAAAAATTTCAAAACTCGGAAAATGAAAAATTGGTTGCTTTATTTATTGTAAATGCTTTGCTTACGAATACAAAATGGAAGCATCTGTTGCTACAATACTAACGAAATCTTCTGGTGCTGGCAATCATGTGCTAGCACCATTGCTGCTCCACGTTGTGTTAAACCCACCCTATGAATTTCCTTTCGATTTACTGACAGCACTGTAAGTTATAGGAGTGAATAGAATTTTAGGGTTACCAACGGCCAAACTTATACACATATATATATATATATATACATATATATATACATATATACAAATATATATATATACATATATATACATATATATACATAAATATATATATATACATCTATATCATTTTCATTCCGAAAGATCGATTGTAAATCGATAAAGAGCATCAGCAACAGCTACCGCAGCGTGGAAAAAAAGGGAAAAGTGGCGTATTATGGAACGGTTTCAGAAATTGGCACCTGTGGATGTGTCGAGTATTTCGACTGCGGATACCGAATTGAGAACAAAACCAAATGACGAAGAATCAGTCATTGAAGAGAATCCAGAAAACGAAGCAAAGGAGGTTTGAACAATTTGAAAAATAATCGAGTTTTTTTTTTCTAAAATTATATATTTAGATGTTATCTCTGTTTCGAAAACAAATAACAAACAAATTAGTTTTAAAAGACAGTAGTCTGTTAGTTTTCGTTAAAATGATTTATATGGTCTGAAATTAAAACTTAATAATACTCTAGGTTAGTTGCCATGTTTATTTGTCCTTTTTTTTGGTACTAAGCATTTTTGTTGCTTTTGAGAAACTGAATTGTTTAACTTACAAAATGAGCAATCATTTATAGAATTAGCAATCGTTTAAAGAGTTAGATTCCTTAAATTGGTATCATGGTCAATACTCTAAAAAAAAAATATTTGATTATTTGTTTTTCATTGAAGGTAGATTATTATTTTTCACATTGTTCCACACAAATATACATGCCTTTAACATAGTCATTAAGAGAAAATTGCCAATATTTTGAAAGGCCTAGTGTCTACTAATTAGTTCATCCCTTGTAAAGTACATTACCTGGCTAAAAACTTGCAGTTTATTAACATAGGTTTAAATCATAATCGTGTTTGGTTACAATAACAATTGCGGTCGCTTGGTGTTTCAAAGCTCATTCTTAGAACTTTAAACAAAAACCTATTCAGCTCATGAGATTTGTTTTTATTAAGACTCTTCCTACCTCTATTCATAATTTTTGGTCAAGCCAAACACAAGATTCCAAAGTGACGCGATTATTTAGAGACTATGTTTTCTTAACAAATTTGAGCAATATGTTTATAATAAAAACCACACAAATATATTTTTCACTTTTCCTGCTTCCTTTAGTTAGCATTCATGTTATGTAGTCATATCCAAATTCGATAAGATAACATTGTAGCTCTCCATTTCGTTTATTTGCGAGACTATCTTTGAAACATTAGCTTGCAACTTGAAGGGATTCTTGGCATTAACCCACCAAACAATATGAATGTCTTATTAGTCACAAGGAGACATTGACTTTGAATGTACTTACATATTTCGCTAGTTTTTAAACGTAATTTTGCAAATATGCTGCAGTTATTTTTGCAAATGAGTTATACTAAAGGGAAAACATTTAAAACTGATGTATCAATTCTGATGAATTTATAAATGCAATTTTTAGCTTTATCACATATGATAGTTGAAATCTGAATGGAGCAATTCCCGATGCGGAGTGTGGATGCCAGGCAATGCAAAGGCATATTTTCTTTAAATATATGACACCATTGAAGGTCAGTTAGACTAAAGGTGGCGCCACAATTAGGCTGTTAAGTAGGAAACTAATCATTTATTAAAACAAGAAGGAATTTGAAGTTAGTCTTGGATGCCTTGAAGTAAAAAAGCCACTTCGATACTTGCATCATACAATTGTAATGATAATCGAATATTGTTCGCGAGTTGTATACCTTTATACATATTTTTGCTTCTATTCAAATATATGTTTGTTTTATTTACAAAAATTGTTCGCAAGTGTTGTTACATAATTGTAGTTTTTTTTTTGTATGATATTTTCATATTTGTGGTACTTTAATGATATTTCTTTTAATAAATGATTGTGGCATTTTTTGTTTGTTAGTATATATGAGTTTACAAAATTTCTTTATATTTTGTACGTTTTGTGTTATTCTTTTTGCTGTTCTTTGTGTTTTTAACTAAAATTTATGGAAAATTCATCGAACTCATTTTTATATTTGAATATTTTGTTGTCTTTGTTTTTCTTATTTCTTGTGCTTATAAGTGTAAACTATTTCTTTTTGTTTTATGTTTTATAACATAATTATAGTGCATACTTTTGTGAATTTTGTGATCTAACAATAATGTTTTTGAAATAATGAAATTCTTACATGTTTTTTTTTTTGTGTGCATGATTTACTGTGTTTGTGGTGTATATGGTTTCAACAAATTATTATGATATGTTTTACATTTTCCCTTAACTAATTATATATATATATATATATATATATATATATATATATATATATATATATATATATATATATTTTATTTTATTCATCAACCAAGCAAGGTAGAAGCTACATAAAAAATACAAAGCAAAATAGAAAATCGAAAACTTAATATGAGTATATAAAAGTAAAACGAAAAAACAAATTAAATAAATCAAATAATTATCAAATAAATCAATAATAATAAATAAATAACGAATATATAAAACATTGGCAAATAGCTTAACATAAGGAGTTGCGGATGGCTTGGAAAAGGGAAGATTTGAAGGATAATTTTGAGACCGTTGGGGAATACCGATTACTCATGCCATTGAATATCCTGCAGCATCTGTTAATCGGCTCATTAGCTGCGTAAGTAGTGGAATTCCTTAAGAAAACTAGAGCAGCTGGTGCTCCTCACAGGGTTATTTAACACCATTTTATTATTGAGGAACTCAATTCTGATAACGCCTCTAATGACGTCAAAAGTGAAGCAGGCCGAAATCATCTTTCTTCTGGATGCAAGTGGCAATAAGTTTAGGTGACCCAGTCGAAACTCATAAGGAGGAAGGGCGCTAAAATCGTAAGGGTTGTATAGATCTCTCAATGCGAAAAGTAAGAATTGCTTTTGAATGGACTCGAGTCTGTTACTGTGGGTCTTAAAAGCCGGATTCCAGCAAATGGAAGCATATTCGAGAATGGGGCGTACAATTGAGATGTATAAGGATCTTGTGACCCACAGGTTACGAAATTCCTTCGCACGCCTTTTGATGAAACCTAACTGTTTGTTTGCACGGGAAAGCATTTTATCATAATGTAGGGTGAAGCGGAGTCTCTCATCCAAGATAACACCAAGGTATACAACGTTTTCAACTCGAGTTAACAAATTATTGCCGAGGAAGTACGTATTGTGTGAGACGTTGTATTTTCGGGAAAAACTTATAACTTCGCAGTTAGCAATGTTGAGAAAGAGCTTGTTTTCATTGCACCAATGATCAAGTGAATCAAGTTTAGATTGGAGAAAGAGTGCATCGGATTAAGATTTAATGATGTGATAGACTTTGAGATCGTCGGCATAAAGTAAATGAGGTATATTTGCTAGGACGTCAGATAGGTCAGAAATGAATATATTAAAAAGAAGTGGGCCAAGTTGGCTACCTTGTGGTACACCAGAGCTAGCAGAGATATTTTTCGATAAGAGTCCTTGAAATTTTACCGGTTGTGTTCGATTTCGAAGTCAGCCAGCTAAGCAAAGTGGAACTGGCTTCCTCAAGATCTAACGTTGAAAGAGTATTCGTCCAATCTATAGCGTCAAGGTTATGGTGAATGCTTTCATAATTAGCATTAAGAAAGTCATATACAATTGAATTATTATACGCTCTTAAGTAAATAGAATCAGATATGGGAAGTTCAACTGATAGTGCAGTGTGGTGTAAACTATTTGTAAAAAGATGCTCTGCGTCATTAGTTGGACTTACCACTACTTTGTCATAAGCGTTAGTGAATACTAGATCCAACCAATTACCATTTTGGTTAGGAGTCTGACAAACTTGCTGCAAATCGTTGCCATAGAAGGTACTCGTCAGGTTGAGATCGTTGGAATCTGACAGGTTTACAGGGAGAAGGTAAGTATCAATTTCATCGGGAATAAAATATAGATTGGGGCGATTGAAATCTCCCAAAAATATGACTTTGTCTTTTTCGTTAAGAGATGATACGAAGGAAGATACTGATTCACATAGATGGTTGTATACTGGTTCGTCGGATCTGGGTGGAATATAAACTACACAAATGTAAATTGACGTATTATTGAAAGAGATTTGAACAATTAAGTACTGGAACATTACGTTTGGTGTGGTATCGATGCGTCTGCTTGGAAGTGTATTACTCACAGCAATTAAGACACCAATTCCTCGCGTCTGACCTGTAGAGCAATAGTCGCGATCATCTCTGTAAATAGTCCAGCTGCTGTCGAGAATTTCTTCGTTTGTATGTGAATCATTAAGCCAAGTTTCGATGAAAGCAAGTAAATTAAAATGGCACGATTTGGCGTCGAGATAAAGTTTAGATAATTTACCTCTCATACCACCACAATTGTGGTAAAACAGTTTGAGGTTTTTGTGTGTTTTGTTAGGAAAAATTCCTAACAGGGTGGTCTACTCTTTGAGGAGATGTAGACGTCGTCAAGTTATTATTTGATATGGAATTTCCCGTTGCCGCAGTTGGTGCAACGTTTGCAGTCGCCTTGTTATGGTTTCTCAACGGCATATATTGGCCACGTTAATACAAGCTTTAAGAGGAGAGAAAATACTAGAAACAGGCAATGTCAGCATTTTGGAACAGCTAGAAGTAACAAAGGATGGACCTCTAGAGAAGCGGTCACGTATAGTTGTAGGAAGCTGAAGGTCAGTATCTATGAGAGAAGGAGTTTTAGGAGTAGAAAGAAAGTAAGGTTTGTGCTTGGAGGAAATATCGCGGGTAAGGGCATTTGGGTATATACATTTTTCTTTTACAATATTCTTTCTTGTCTTACTGCTAATTTTGCTGCTAACTTTCTTCCAAGGGCTGAACGTGATTCCTTTTCAATCGAACTTGCCATTATTTCCATGGAAATCCATAAAAAGCCAGGCATATTTGGCTGGTATAACAGCCTTGTACCGCTTAGGTGATTCATATTTCCGCTGGGGTAGTTGTTCGAGATTGTAATCGGTGATGCAGAAATCCACTTCCAGAAGTCTTCCCAGCCATCCATCATCAGCATTGTAAGGAACTTTATTCACGTAGAATGCCAATTGGTTTTCTTTGATGGGTATTTTTGAGCATGCTTTCTCAACACGATTGTGCCTGTTAGCAGTCTTAAGTTTTTGTAGGCGAGTGTTCTAATCGCGTTCGGACCAGAAAGTGCCGAATTTGTAGATCGATGCTGCGTCGGAATCTGAAGCTAAACGCAAATCAGGGCATAGAGTTGGTGGTGCAGTAATGTTTAACAGCTCTTTTATAGGTGAGGAAGCTTTGTCCTGCATAGATGTCCTCTTACAGGTTGTTGAGATGTTTGACGAACTGTTATGATCTACCATTAGTAGTTCCTGGTGTAGCGACTGCTCGTTTAACAAAGGATGTTTGTTATTCTCATCGACCAGAGTCTGCTCGGCGACCCTTAAACTTTCGGGTTGGCCGCTCAATTCATCGAATTTTAATTGTTGTGTAGAAAACGCATCAGTTATGGAATCAAAGTGTGGTTTGATCATTCTCGTCAGTTTTAATTCTAAATTTTCTGGTCCATCTGTGCTGCTAGCTTGGGAAATGTTATTTGATTTTCTGGAGGATGAGAATTGTGCAGTTATGGATTCTATTTTGTCCGCAAACATATCAATTTTTTCGTCCAGCGTGTCAAAAGACTTTGCGAAATTTATGTTACTGTTGGTGCTATTTGACGCGGAAAGAGCTGACGTAAAACCATCGAAATGCTGTGTCAGTTCGAAAAGAATCTCCTCATTTGCTTTTGTCTGGGCTTGTTGTTTCGAAATTAAATGATCTTTTTCAGCATTCAACGTTCCAATAAAGCTGATTATGCTGTCATACATACTCCTCATGAGTCGGCCAACATTTTGGCAGTCTGTGCAAATGAAATGGTTATCAAGATAGGGATGATACCAATCCCTTGGAGCGTCCATGCAAGCGCCATGCAATTTTCTGTTGCAGAAAGCCTTACAAGTAATAAATTTCAAGATATTATCGAAAGCAAAGCAGTTCTCTAGGCTGCACTTGAAATTCATCACGCGCGCAAATGTTTGTGAAGGTGCCCAAAGGTATGCAGGATTTTTTGGAAGCGTATGATGATTCGATCGTAAAAGCGCCCAACGATATGCAACAACTTAGAATCAATTAAGATTGAATAAAAACTTTTTGATTTTAAATGAAAGATTTATGAAAAATTTCAATTTTGTCAATGAAATCGTGAAAAATTCAACGCAGAAAAAAACACGTAACACCTGAGATCGATCCGTGGATCACTTGCGTGGAAGTCCGTTGATGAAACCGCTGAGCCACCAGCTATTTTGATGTCGATTGTCCAAAATAAAAACTAAATTAGATCAATTGTCATCTGATCTAATATAATAATTTTTTTGTTTTCTTAGTAGTTTATTTCGGGGATTACTTTTGCACAATATTTATTGGATTTGTTGATTTATTAATGAGTTTTCATGTAAATTTCGGGGAGAAAAAAACCGGATCGAAGGACTTTCACGTGC
>CANBKX010000471.1:0-30969 GCA_947369275.1 Nemotelus nigrinus
CTCATCAGGAACTGATACCTTAAGCATGCATGCGATGATGTTTTGCGGGATGAAATGTATTGTTCTAATTAGCCCAAGGTAGATAACGTGACTGAAACTGAGCTCAGCATATATGTTTGAATCCTTGGTATTCTGGTGCATTCTTTGTCCTTGACTTCTGCTTTATATGCCATCCATTCAAATAAGCGACTGACTGCTTGAAACTCAGGCTATCATTCTGTTGACATAATTTACTTACATGAATATGGACTTAGAACAGATTCATACAGACATTAAATTCTAGCGACTCTGTTTTGCGTTATTTTTAACGGTAACACCTATGAGTGAGTTTTAAAAGGATTTTTTTTAAAAAGTTGGTTGAAACTTCGAACAATTTAAATCCAAACTTGTATAATCATCGATAAAAAATTATGCTTAAATAATTTTTTTCTAGTTGAAAATATTTTCTCATTCCTCATACATTTTTTTATGCGCCAATCTCTCGCCTTCATTATCACAAATAACATAAAATTTGCATCTGAAGTTGATTTTTTGTGACATATATGTGTGAAGCTCTTAATTTGAATATGAACAGCTATTTTACTACAAAGTGCAACTATTTTCCATAAAACATCCATTTTTTGTTTGAATATATACAGTGGCTCAATTAAGTAATCGGACAGCACTCCGAGACGAAGGCTTTTGTCAGTAACTCTTTATAAATCCCATTTAGGAGAAAATGGAATGCAAATACATTTGCTTGTTAGCACTAGTTTATAATCTAAGAAAAAAAATAGCTTTTTATTCTATCAACAAAAAAGTTATAAGCCAAAATTCAAAATATGTGATTGTTAAATTCCAATTAAATATTCGGACACCTGGCAGCACTGGTTTTCTTTTGACATTTGAGATGGGAATTCCCCGAATTATAACAAATTAAGTGTGAATAACAATATTCAAAGTGTAAACGAAAAGAATAAATTACTTGTTGCGTAATTTTTATAGTGAATTCTCATACAAAACTAGCATGGATCGTCGAGGTAAAGAAACTACTAACGAAGTTCGGAAATTGGTCATCAAACACCACAAAAACGGGATGTCTGTGTGAGAAATTGGGGAAATCATCAGTAGAGGCCATTCGACAGTTCATGACATTATTAAACGGGTTGAAATTAATAAAAATATTGAAAATAATCCTAGATCCGGACGGCCGAAAAAAATTTCAGACGCAGATGAACGGTGGATGGTGCTGCAAGTAAAGAAAAATTTCAAGCTAAGTGCGAGAAAATTAACATGAGAAGTGTCTAACTACATCCACATTACTGCAAGTACAGAATCTGTGAGAAACGTTCTACGCAGTGACAATTTTAACAGCAGAATTCCACGCAAAAAAAACCTTTTGTAAATAAGAAAAATCAACTAACGCGACTTAAGTTCGCTAAAGAACATAAATCGCGTGACTTTTCTTATTGGAGCACAGTGTTATTTGTTGACGAGAGCAAATTTAATGTTTTCCGGTAAGATTGAAAAACATATGTGAGGAGACGACAAAATGAGGAGTTCAAACATGTTAACCTTCATCCCACCGTAAAACATGGAGCTGGATCATTGATGGTTTGGGGCTGTATGGCTGCCTCTGGACCAGGAAAGCTAGTTTTTATTGATGGCATAATGAACCAACACAAGTATATATCCATTTTAAAAGAAAACCTTAAAAAAAAGTGTAGATAAAATGGGCATTTCTGAGACATTTTCGTTCTATCAAGACAATCAACCCAAAACACAAAGCTCACAATACGCGCATGTGGTTATTGTATTAGGTTGCTGCAGATGAAATGGCCGATTTAGCTATGACATAAAGTTGACTGCAATTTTAGTGTATTATGTTGGCACAAGGCGGCGGAAATGATATGACATATTAAAGCATAAATACTGCTACTTTGGTTTATGGAGTCATTTCTGTTTTGCATTTCATAGTGACCGTGAAAACAAAAAGAGAAAGTGAACATGGAAGTGAATCACAAACGGCTAATTTTACTATACGAATTCAAGTTAGAGCACAACGCAACGGAAGCAACGAGGAATATCAACAGCGCATTTGGGCCTGATACAGTTAGCGAACGAAATGACAAAAATTTCGATCCGGAGATATGGACCTTCGAAGTGAGCCACGTGGAAACCTAGGACCATCGATCGATAGCGACGAGCTGCGTGCATTAGTTGAGTCTTAACCGCACCAAATCATAAGGGATATATTAGGCGTTTATAATTCGACAGTTTGCTTCCACTTGCAACAGCTTGGAATAGTGAAAAAGCTTGACAAATGGGTTCCGCGTAATCTTACCGAGCAAAACATGACGAGTCGAATGAGATTTCAAGTTCTCTTCTCTCCCGAAACAAAAAGGAACCGTTCTTGCACCGAATTGTGGCCTGCAATGAAAAGTGGATTTTATATGATAATCGTCGCCGATCGGTCCAATGGCTTGATGCCGATGAAGCGCCAAGACACATGCCGAAACCAAGCCCTCATCCAAAGAAAATAACAGTAACTGTTTGGTGGTCTGTAGCTGGAGTTATCCACTATTCGTTCCTGCAACCTGGCGAAACCATCAATGCTGAGAAATACTGTGCTCAACTGGATGAAATACATGAGAAATTGATAGTCCAACGACCTAGGCTTGTCAAAAGGGATGCAGTGATACTACTTCATGATAACGCACGACCTCATGTATCGAGAACAACGGTCCAAAAATTAAACGATTTGTGCTATGACCTCTTACCAACAGATTACCATTTCTTTAAACATTTGGATCACTTTTTGACAGGAAAAAGATTTAATAATGAAGCTGCTGTTAAAAATGGCTTCGAGAAGTTTCTTCGAACCAGAAACTCGGACTTCTACAAAACTGGAATAAATGTACTTGCATCTCGTTGGGAAAAGTGTGTTACATCTATTGGTATTGGTGACTAAATAAATTGTCTTTATAAAAAGTTACAGTTGTTTAAAAATTTGCTACTAAATCGACCATTTCATCTGCAGCAACCTAATATAATTGTCCTCACGTGATGGAAACGCCTCCACAATCTCCGCATGTAAATGTTATCGAACATTTCTGGGTCTTTTTAGAAAACAAATCTAAATCGCGAGTAATTTCTTCGAAGGCCGAGCTTAAAGTGGCTCTGGAACAAATCGATCCCTCTTATTGCAGGTCGTTGGTGGAATCTATTCGAAAAAGACTGGAAGCCATTCGGAAAACCAAAGGTTTTTCAACAAAATGCTAAAATAAGAAAAAAAAACTTTTTTTATACTTAATTTACTCTCATTATTTGAAGTGTCCGATTATTTCATTGGATTTTAACAATCATATATTTTGAATTTTGGCTTATATTTTTTTGTAAATTAAATAGAAATTTACTTTTTTCGAATTTTATAAACTATCATTACCTAGTAAATATATATGCATAGCATTTTTTCCTAAATTTGTTTTTCATAAAGTTACGGACAAAAATCTTCAAACCGCGGTACTGTCCGATAACTTAATGGAGCCACTGTACATGTTTCTGAGATACCACGACTCCTAATAAATCAATACGCATGATTCTGACTTTGACTAGATGGTTTGAAAATGTGGCAAGACATACCATGTAGCAAGATAAAAACCTTTAACTCTGGTTGACAGCAAATTTTAAAAATTAACGAAAACTCTGTGACCATCGCTTTTCGATTTTGTCCCATTGCTCGCTTCTTCACAAAACAATAGGTTTTTTTATGCATTTATAAATACAGCCATTAATTTTATTAGACAGGCAACATCTTTGTTTCTTGCCATCATAGTCATAACCGTAAGGACCAAGTTTTCTCATTTTCCAATTTAATCACCCAGAAAATTGATTAGGATCTTGAAAATAATCCGGTTATTAATTGAATACGGGTAAAGATTCATCCTCTTAGCTATGCTGGGCTGTCTGCGACTTCACTAAGCGCATTATCACATTTGATATATTTTTCGCAGGATTTTCTTCGATATCGTGGAGAATTATTCGCTTCGCGCAATCTAACATTGCTACGCTAAAGTCGCTAAATTACTGGAGAAAAGGATGATTCGTGACGAAAATGGTAATTTTTCAGTTTGGTTTGTGAAAAGCGCGTAACGTGCAATCGTCAACAGGACGCGTCTCGGAAGTGTTTTTATCGACGTAGAGCTGTAATTACTGGGGATCGATTTTCGAATTTGTGGAGCAGGGGTTTCTTTCGGCCTCCAGCAGTAAATGAAGTTGTAGGCCGGCGGAAACTACTTGCTTCACTCCCCAAAAATCATCAGTACAGCACATCGTGCCGCGTATTAAAATGTCATTATCGCGACTTACGCAATTGCCGGCTTTGATATGCATACATTATAATACAACGAGACGAATCAAGGGCGAAAAAGCCTGCTGCGAACCCTATATTTCACCGAGTTTGCCAACAACAGAGGGTGGTGTTTCTAATCGCTGCAATCATCACTATTCAACTTTAATACTAGTGAAAATCATGGAAGTTTGACGGTATCGCTGCAAAGGCTACTGTGAGCTTATATAATTTTAGCGTGTATAAAAGGATTGTAAGTTTTTTCGATTTACATTATTAACCTGATCTTATGTATATCTGCTATATTATTGATTAAAATAATTTACTCTTGATTGGAATTAATTAAAACCATTATATTTTCATGTACACAACAATCTATCTTCGTAATTAATATGTTCACATCTTGTTTTCACTAAACCCCAAATTTTTATGTTCAAAGCTTATTGTCATCTCATTAAGATTTTCATCATACCTCTACTGTTCCAATCAATCATCAAATCGAACGTTGCAAAGAATTAAAATACATACATATTCTCGATGCTCTCAATTTTACTGTACTTTCAAGCCGAAAATGCTTCGAAATTGTTCATCTCTTACCACAGATTTTTTTCTCTCCTATCTATTCCATTATATCTGTTCGTCTTTTCCGAGAAAATACGGATTCTTTCAATTGGATTACATCTCACTCGTTCCTAAGATATAAAACTAAGCAAAGAATATGAAACGATGCGCAAAATACCATAAAACGATAAAAAAAAAACGGCAGAAACATTGAAAAAACGACACCCTCAATCAAGCAGATATTGAATTTCGTCAATTTCAAACGAACCGATGTAGGTAATCAAACTTCGTCGGAAGGCATCGTATCTTTCAATTTAAAATGGATTTCGTTTAATTTAAGGGTACTCGGTGAAGTTGGAAATTATTTCAGCGATAATTATTTTTTATTGAAGTATTTACTTCTATCATTTAAATTTTGCAACTATTTGAACTAATCCAACTTGCGTTCACATTTGATTTCCCTCATACTAAATCAAAGAAGTAATATAATAAAATTTGACGATATGGTGTACTATGTAGCTTGCTTAGTTCAAAAATATTTTCAAATGTAAGAGATAGAATTGCCCCTTAATAAAGCAAGTTAAATTTTCAACGAAAGTGCTTCAAATGCGGACTACGAT
The DNA here is from genome assembly GCA_947369275.1 of Nemotelus nigrinus. Lineage (NCBI taxonomy): Eukaryota > Metazoa > Arthropoda > Insecta > Diptera > Stratiomyidae > Nemotelus > Nemotelus nigrinus. The sequence continues at coordinate 5,509 of CANBKX010000471.1, forward strand.
AAATGATGACGAATCTGAAATTTGCTTACATTTGTTTTATGTTTCCGTGAACATTTTTCTTGAATCGAAATCGATCATAAAGTACCTAGTCGATGCAATACGTACTGATTTTTGAATGAATTGGAATAAAAAAGAGTTCAAGTGACACTTTGTATTATCTTCATTAGAATAAGTCATTGTTTTAAATATCTTGCATCTTTCATTCGTATTTTCAAAAAATTTAAACTCTGTAAAAATTCTGATCATAAAATCGGTGGTAGAAGTTTTCTGGTTTCAAAACTGGTCTCAAAAGACGATGCAAGAAGCAAAATATCGGATTAGAATGAAAAAAGATTAAAGTAGTAGGCTGAAATTTAATCATATAACTAGGCATAAAAATAACATTAAAAATATTGACTAAGCGTTCAAAAAAATAAAGCGGCCCAAAAAGGTGGACAAGAAAATTTTTAGCATTAATATTATTGTATTTGCTTTAACTTTTCTACTTCGGAAATAAAATATCGAATGTTTTTTCATCTTTGGAACGTATGTAGCTAATTCTGATTTTTTTTATTTTAAATAATCATTTGGTCTACATCTTTTTAAGGGGACAATGAGTAAGTGATTGATTCACTGTGGGTTTTGGGAAAGGCGCCTGGAGTCTCCAAGCACTCAGGGCAGAATGACCCATTGTACTGAGTTCCGCATCTGTTAATAAAATCCAAGATCAGTGGTAGGGCGATAAAAGGCTATCCTCTGTATGCACGCAATATTTCAGTCAAAGCAGTGACATCTGATGCACGCATACGGCTGGCTTTCACAAAGGAAATGCTTTACAGAATCCGCGTTTCCTCAGCAGGATGAGTAAACATCCATTCTGTACAGCTATCTTTTTAGGCCGGTGGGCCCAGTCAGTATTGAGGAGGAAATCATGGCAGCAGCTGTCTATATCAGTATGGACTATATTCTTCCAAAAACTGGAATATGTTGATGCGGTCGGCATACTAAGGCATTGATGGGACCTTTTAGTGGAAGCGTCGAGCTTTGCTTCTCAATCGCATCAACAATTTGCCTCCCTCCACATCGCGGTGCACCGGTACCCAGAACATAACATATACATCTTATTGGATCTAAAGACAGAGATTAATGGTGCTCTGCGTCCTTGGGCAATTCTTATGAAGCAGCCAATAACGATACGGTTCCTCCTTCACACCGGGCCTCGATTGGCAGTTTTCTCTGCCATTTCCAATGGCAACGGCTGTCAAATTTATGGTACGCCATCTGTGCGTGGGCAATTTCATGGCATGCAATTTCATTTCGAAAATGCCTCTGAGCGTGAAGGACGTGCGCTGTCTCTGAGTGTCAAATGCTCTTAAAGAGTTATTTGAAGTGCAGAGTGAAGAAATCCTGCTACATATGAAAACTTCACGTGTAGGATAAATTACTTTTTGGATAAGCGGGTGAAATTTCAGGCGAAAATGCAACTATTATATGATTTGCTGGGGTACGAAGGGGAATGCGATAAAAGTCATATGAAAAATCCGCCAATCATCAACAGGGAGTCTCATATATTTACTCATCGTTCAAAATTGAAAATATTTCTTCTTTAAATAAAATAAATATATATAATTTCAATATTCCGTATCAAAATTCGATTTTTTCGCAATTTTCCACCATTTCATATCCTGTAGACTATTTTCATTGCTCAACGAGATCTAAAAATCACTTTGAATTCAGAATCCTCACATTTTCTTATAAGAAATAAAGCATTCCCACGGTTCAGCGCCATTTTGAAGTCAAGAACTGTCAAAATATTGCCAGGCAGATGGCCAAGCAAATGGCATACCATATTGCCTACCATTTGTGGCAGACCATAAAATATGGCATACCATAGGTAGCCTCCACTAGCAATTTTAAATGTTATGCCATGAGAAATTGCTAGTGGAGGCGGCCTGTCACATATCGTCTATTTTTCAGTATAAAGCTCTCAAGAAAATGCTTGACAATAGAAACAAGCTCTCCGGTGAATGCAGTTAAATGTCAGCTGGAGATCTTTTACCTATTTTCGAGCTGTCCGTGAAGACCTTGGAGCAACCTGTCATGCAGATATCTGAGTGCTCGCAGTGACTTCTATTTAACAAATAAATAATTCATATCTTCTCTAAAAGTTAATTTAGAAAATCTCCAGCGTTCGAGTGCATCACAAGATCCGGAGAGATCCCTCGCATCAAACCTCATCACTATAGTCTACCCATAGGCCAAGTTAAGTTAATCTGTAAATTAGTCAGTAATACAAACTAACTCTACTACTTCTTGTGAGCATTCAAGTGCTTCAGAATAGTCCACCCTTGGTCTAGTGGACTATTCTGAAGTAAGGAAGGACCGTTCCGACCGGAACTGTTAAGAAAACCTAATAATAATTCGGAACTGGTGGGAACGGTTCCAATCAATAGTTCTTAACAGTTCCAGTTCCAATCAATAGTTCTTAACAGTTCCAGTTCCGATCAAACATCAAACGCTAGCGAACATTCAAGTTATACCATGATACATATTGAACACGGAACCGATATGAAATCGCTAGCAATTCAGTTCCGATGCATCATGTAGCTGGAACTGGAACTGGATTTGGAGCTGTTAATAATCGTTCCTTGCACGGTTTGAGTCCGCATCGATTAGAACGATCGATTGTTTGTACATTGATGTGAATTCAGACATGGCATGATTGTTTTGTATAGGGCGATGTCGTTGAAGTAATTAGTGAAGATTGGCATGCATATATGCATTTATGCCAACATTTTGTTCGTGTGTATGGAACTGGGGTGGAATGCAATCACTGTGTTATCAATTATAGAAACGATTTATTTGTACAATTATCGGCTGTTTTTTTCATTTCTTTGCACATTAGTGTTTAATAAAATGTATGTTTACGTTTAAAGATGCTATTTGAGCTACATACAGGTATATGTGGGTATTTAAACTTGCTCTTGAATAGGTGCTTGCAATGTTTTTGTTGTGTCTTCAGTGGCTACCAGATGGAACTCCACGTACTACATGCTCCAAAGGCTTATGGACCTTGAAGTTCTAATAAAAAGAGCTCTGGCGATAATTGAAAAAAGACCAATATTTACCACTGAAGAATGGCAAATTGCACGTGATCTGTTGCATTGTTCTAGAACCATTCTGTAATTCGATTTTTAGGGTTAATTTAATAAAGCTATGAGTGGCAGGACGTCATATGGTGAGATTTTGAGTCATTGTCTTGGAACTAAATTCGTATGTTATTTTCTAGGGACAATTGAAAATTTCGCAGTACTTAAAATAAACAAATGTTTATAAGATTGCCTGTTAGGTTGAAATGAGAACTCAGTGAAGTGGAGGCATGTTGAGTCTAGTTGCTACTTCAGTGCTAAGCGAGCGTTTTATCTCCAAAGCAAGACTCATAACAAATGAGCGTTGAACGATGAAAGTTATAATGCTCTTCTTTTTATATTGTAATTATGTAGTTAAAGGTCAAATATTCGTGTTTTTTTCTCTCTTAATTTTTCGTATCTGATCCCTTTTAATCTATATTGTAGTGTTTAAGTTAATGTTGAGTGTTTTTTTTTCATCTTTATAAAATTAATAAAGAAAGTTTTTGTTCACATAAATGCACATTCACTTAATAATGGTAATATTGCAAAAGAGGTGGAACTGGAACGGATATCGGAACTGGTTCCAGAAGCGGAACGAAACGACTGGAACCAGTTCTTCAATTATTGCAGATTTGCCCATCCCTATTCTGAAGTAGTTATTGGCCTCTTGATTAACGCATAGGCCCACATAACTATATGAGGCTTCAGACCCCATGAGGAAATGGAAGCTTCTTGCATTTCCAAAAAATTTCAAGAGCCCCATTAAGGCTCTTTTCATATACTTCTTCCAAAGAAGTTTTTCTTTATCTCAGGCTACTCCTAGATATTTGACTTTATCTGAAAGTTGAAGAGCTGTACTCTTCACTACTGCAAGTGCTTGTCGCGATTCACTGTGAGGCCGTGCCTGGAGCACCAACTGTCAATGAAATTCAATACCCGTTATGTAGTTCTACAAACCATATTCACTGCTTAAATGATTTCTATTGTGGCCACGTCACCAGCATAAGCTTTCGCATTAACCGTTCTTGTTGCAGTTTATTTTGCAGGGAACTCACACACTCAACAGAAGAGACAATAGGACATCTCTTTGACGACATCCATTTGTCGCGTTCATTCATTTCATCATTAAAACAATGTTACGCTTATAGACTTAAAGTTCCCTAGGTCTGAATAATCATCCCTCCAAGCTTTTGGTTAAAATGCTGTATACAAATTAACAATTTGGAAGAATCCATCTTAAAATCCCTCACCAAATTTGGATAAGTTCTTTACGAGATTCTGCTAGCGTACCAGTCACCCTCAGTGTTAATCTTACAAGCCCAATTAAAAAGCTTTCTGGTATTTTTCCTGACCTTCTGCAGCTCCCAATTTGACTAAGCAACCGTCTTGCTGCATTTGCTGATGCTGATCGAACTGATCTCTTCATAGCTGCCTAATATGGCTCTAAATTTGCTCCGAGATTCAATTGACTTCGTTGACTTTATCCTGCTATTGGGACACACGTTGTCTCCAAAAAGTAGGTTTAACTTACCTCAGTCGGTGTTTCTTGGGGTCTTCTCTACCCGACGGGTGTTAAATCCGTAACTAAAGAGATCACCAAGTAGTGGTGATCAGAAAGTCAGATTTCATCTGATACTCGCCATTCAGTGAATGATTCAACTGTTCCAGGTGAACATAGTGATAAATGTATAAATAAACGCACTTCTGAGGTAAAAAAAATAAGAGAAGTCCCAGAGCTTAGACACAAACCTTACAAAAGTTATAAAATCAAAGAGTCTATATTCTCTGGTATCTCTTCTTTGGTTTGATGCTGTCCCAACTAGAAGAACACTCACCATTCTAGTTGGGGAAAACATCAAACCAAAGAAGATATACAAAAAAAGATAGACTCTTTAATATTATAACTTTTGCAAGGCTCATGACTAAGCTCTGGGACTTAATTTGATTTTATTTTGGCAGCGCCCACCACCAAGTGTTCAAGTTTCTCCGATTCCACGAACTAGACCTGGTCCTTCAACTTGCGTGTTTGCGGTGAAAGCAGAAATACAAAAGGAAGGTAAGCTGAAGTGATAATCACGCATTTCACTCCATCATTATACCGATACTGCACGATGACTTGAAAACTAGTACAGTAGCATCAGCAGATTGAAAACTTTCATCATAAGCGGCTCTTGCCGCATCCGTAGATCTTGCTGCCTCTAGCCCACGGCTCCTTCATAAGCACATTAAAGGGAGATACTTGCAATTCATCGAATATATCGCTTCAAAAAGCGAACGAAGCATTAGCATTCTGCAAATTGAACTGACCAAATCTTATGCCTTCAGAATTAATGTTTCCGGATCCTTTTGCAGATACCTTAGTAACGCTATAAGCAGGCAGTTTCACTGGATCTTTGCGTTTTTCTCTGAAGACATATTCGTGGATGGCCACAAGGAAAGATGCATGAAGCTCCCCTAATGATGTTATGTCACCAGGTTGAAACCATCCTCTCCAGTGTTGTTGTTTTTCTCTAGAATTTATATACTTTATGATCTAGTGCCTCAGATCGTTGCCTGGATTTAGCTTATCGAGCATACCAGTGATTTAACCTGCACTTTTGCTTGGGCCAGAAACCGAACAACCGATATCGATGGATTTGGCTATATTGAGATACACAATTTTAGTCCATTGCTAGTATCCAGACGTCGAACGAGCCACCTCTTTGATGCTTGATTTGAACAGGAAACTTGAAGGTGAGCGTCAGCAAACGGCGCTTACGTGAAGTTTTAAACTGGTTCTAACTTTATTCCTCTCCTCAGCTCGTTGCGAAGAATAGCACGCCGACCTTCAGTCAGTTTACCATCCTTACTGAACATACCCATCTCAACAATGAGAGCTGAAGAGGCAGCTTCTACGTTCGTTTTCCCCCTTACTCTCACAAATGAAATGTTTAAGTATTCGGTTCTACCTTGCGTTTATTACGCCCTGCTCATCTAGCACTTTGGGCGTCAATTTAATTATGCCTGGAGCTAAGATTTTTATCTGGTTCACGGTGTTCAGTTGACTTGGCTTTACTTTCAGTCAGCCAGACAACTTTGCTCTCGTTTCTCCAGATATGCTCTGATGTACCACTACCTGGTATCCAGCTTCCTGATCGCTAAATCAGTTTCAAAATGCGTTCGCTAACTTACCCCCAAGCCGAAAACTGACATAATTATTCGGTTAGGGGAAAGTTCCTCTCTTGGAAGATTTTACACGAGCGTTTTCTGCTTACGATTTTTTACTATGTGGTCCCGGCTGTCAAGTAGTCATACAGCTAATTAATTTGATGTTATTTGTGTAAGAATGAGTGAAACAGAAATAGGACATTGGTTTTGTAAGTTTTTACTCAAAATCCGCTCCCTTACTTTTCGGGTTTTCAGCAAATTTTCTCCCATCATAAAAGTAAGTTTTTACCCAAAATGTTTTTACCCACTTGCATGAAACTTGCAGCTTTTGTTTGGATTAAATATTGGTAAGCGTTTAGGAGCTGCACTATTTTATACTTGCTTAACATCAAGCTAGTTTATTCTCTGTTTTACCATTAGTAAAGCCAATCTTTTTTATATTTTGAAAAGTCACCGTTTTTGACTTGTTGCACAGGACGCAAACTAAGCAGAATTTCATTTCTTCGAAACCTTCTAAGCCGCACAGGAAACGACGCAATCAATATATTCTAAAATGAAGGTGCTAATTTGCTTCGAAAATCAGTAAGAACCATCAAGTGTCTTCTGACAAACTCAACAAATGCCATTGACCTGCAAACTATTGACGAAACATCTAGGAAATTATTGTTAGCTCTTCCTGGATATTGAAGTTGAAACCATCAAAATCTGAGAACTCTAACAGGTGACTTTTGGCTGACATACAATGCTTTGATTATAATTCTAACGCCATAGCGAATGCCGCGAAAAGCGTACTTGTGTACATTATGAGTGTTTATCACGTTCAGAGTTCCATTTGTCAAGCTTGTGAAATATCCACCGATCTCACTTCAACACATTTGGAATCCCGAAGATTAAAACACTTTTTTATGAGGTAAACTGGAGTAGATTGGCACTTCCAGGTAATGGGGCCTCCTTTAGAATCTCCTTGATTCTATAAATTTCTTCAACCAAACCACGAAAAAATTTAATTGACAAACCAAATATTATTTTTCACAAACTTCATTTTTTAGCTTAGCCTACTTGTTGTTAAAATTTTGATGTCTGATGAATAGTGGAATGTAGTGTAGTGAGTAGTGGAATGTAAGTGAGATAAGTATCTGTGTTTGTGTATCCACACTTTCATATATTTATCTATTAGTGAGATATTAATTACGTAATTACCCCACAATTGCGAAAAATAGATAGCAGTACCCGATTTCGAAAATTGAAATCAGGCAAAAAACACCCCGCCAGCGGCAATGCTACGATAAAATACGTTCTGTCGTTCCCACTAGGCAATATACATATACTTTGCAAAAACACCTTTTTAACGATTGGCGTTTTATACAATATTAATTTTCTTAAAACTTAGTCTGTGTATTAAAATGGTCGGAAATAAGATAATTTACGTGGAATACTATTTCCGATACCGTCTGGAGAATAAAAAAAACTCTAGCGCACCTGAACCGCTAGAAACACTAATGTTCGAAGAACAGTAGAAGAATCGTGCATGTTTCGAGTGCATATTCCACCACATGAGCTGCTTATTACGGCCAAACTGTTTCAAACGCCACGTTACACTTTGGTCTCAAGAATGCATTATAACTCATATGGTAGAAGGTTTCAGATATTACCACTGGCATGAATTTCAACGTTTATGAGAGCAAAACACGGGTTAATTATATTCATTATCAGTTGCTTATTTCACAAAATTTTGAAAGTAGCATCTCATATAACATCAATGAAGATAATGCTCAGTGCCTGCAGCACTGTAACTGAAGTTGGTGTTTGGGGATGCGATCCGAAAAATTTGCAGAACTTTGGGAATTGAAACATTGGTTATTTGTTTTCATTGTAAATATTTCCGGTATGAATACTAACTGTAAGCATTTATTGATACAAAAGTGGCACAACCGACTCGTGCTGGCAACCTTTTGCCAGTATCAGTGCCAAGAATATATCACATCTGCTTCACGTTGTTATATTACATTCGAAGTTATAGTTGTATAAAGAAATTTAGGGTTACCTGCAGCGAGTTTTTTCAAATAATCGAAAACTTAATATTTGCTGTTTATTGTCACTACAATATCATTACCATTTGAAAATTCTACGATAAAACCGCTTAATAAAGATATTGCAATTAAACACAAAACTAACAATAGCTGGCAACCCTATCGTGGCGTTCAAACCAAATTTGGCCTGAATAATGTTTGTAATAGGTTCCATTAATGTTTGTATTAGGTTCCAAATTTCTATCAAACAGAGTTTAGAGTAAGGTTCAGCTACTGTGTCAATTTCATGAAAATCTGGTAACTTATTCACATTTCACAGGGCAAAAAGCAGTTTTTTTTTCTTTGTAATTTTTCAAGATGGCACCACTGGTGCAGAGTTGCCCACAATTCAAAATCGCTTCTATCAGACTTGGTCCTACTTAAGTCCAATGAATTCTGTAAATTTCAGTTGTATCTGATTATTGGTTCGTGAGTTCCCGTGAATAGAAGTTTTTGATGCTAAATATATAGGTTAACTGGGAAAGGTTTACCGTTCTTGTCCGACATGAAATTTCCAAACTTTTACTTTAAACGTGTAGATAAAGCATAAGATTTGTATACAGATTGGTTGTATTGTAAGAAACGGACATTTTTTAGGATATTCGATGGTTTGAATGTTCTCACTTCCAAATTTTATTTTTTTCAAATTTAAGACACCAAAATTATCATTGCTGGCAAATTTCTACCAAACGCGGTTAAAAGTAAGGTTCAGCTACTGTGTAAATTTCGTCAAAATCGAACGATTGAATCAGAGGATGGCACCACTTGCACAGAATCGCTCGCATTTCAAAATCACTTCTATCAGACCTGGTCCTATTTAAGACCAATACATTCTGTAAATTTCAATTAATTCTGCTCATCGGATAGTGAGTTTTTGTGAACAGAAGTTTTAAAAAGATATTGGTGAATTGGGCAAGGGTTATCAGTCGTGCCCGTTATACCATATCAAAATTTTTTACTTTGGCTATATAAACAAATCATAAGATTTACATATGAGTGGCTTTTTTTTGAAGAAGCGGCATTTTTTCAAGAGAGACGATGATTTGGAGGTTTTCACTTTCAGTGCCTGCCCTAGCTACAAGGTTGCCAACACGAATTTGCATACACAAATTTACAATTAAATAATACCAATATGTCCTGCAAATTTCGTAATGATTGAATGGCTCAGTCAAAAGTCATCGCAATTTAAAAATTTACAAATTTTCCCGTTCTCTTTTAAGGCACCTAGCGCACACATGGGGTTAAAAAATTCCAAAACATTATCCGATTCGCATTTAGAATACGTTCGAAATTTATTTCGTATTTTTGCAAAAATTATTTGTGTACGGAATAATAGGTATATTAAAAATATCACTAAAATGGCCGCCGGCGCCAAAGAATTAACAATAATTGACATTTAGTGAAACCTGGACCTATTCTGCATATACACCAATGTATCCCAATGTAGTTTCAGCTAAATCGGATGGCGCGTTCCCGAGATTAACTCACTGAAATTTTTTGATGATATATATATATATGAATTTTTGGCCGAATCTTCGAACATTAGTAAAAACATCTCTGTTGCGTTTATGCCATCCACTAAAGACAATCTGGGCAGTTGGCAGTGAATGTTCGCTGCGTTTATTATTTGCTGATGGGATCTCACCTCTCATTGGTCGATTGTCAGTGCCGATAATATGCTTCTCTCACTTTCGCATATGATAAAGTGAACTTATTTGATATTGGCTCTTTTTAGGCATACATTCGCATTTTGTATCAGGGCCGAGAATATGCTTTTCTTATTCACCAGCTGATCCGTAAACCCTCAACATCATACCCTTCTCACCCATCGGAAAATATCACGCTTTCCGTGATATTTATTAGTCTATATGCTCTGACTATGGTCTTACATATATTACTTAAAATCCGGTACCATCACACTATTGAATGAATTCAAAAACCAAATTGGGATCATAAATCATCGACCATGACCAGATTCTACCCAGGAAAACAGCACATTCTATATTCACCAGCCACACAAGTCAACGTGTATCGAAGACACCACTCAGACATGGTATATATGTAATCCACATCACCTGCCAATCCTCAATTTCACACATTTCATCTAAACATTCAATTTCCCTTCAAATTGGAAATTTTATCACCAGATGACATAAAAGAGACGCACATCAATTTAGTCTTTTATTGCTTACTATTATCAAGAAATATCACTTCGATTTGAATGGGGCAACTAAGACTGGGACTTACTGACAAAAATTGCGAATTCAAATACGATAAGAATGAACTTTCTGAATGAAGGTCGGTTGCGACGCAGCTGTCATATCACCTATGTCAGGTGCAGAGCTCGCCTTCCAACAACACGTCTCAATATATCGAGTGGAGAGAGTTCGTACTTCCACCAGATTACATACAATTTGTGCGACAGCATGAAAATAAGACTAATAAATATGCTTTTCAAATAGTGCTATCTACCGATTCCGTGGATCCTGTCTGATGGTGTCACTGAACTGAACACCAGCGCTCGAGGCGAACAACAATCGTGCAACAATAAATAAGTTTTTCGATTTCTTATTCAAATCTGACACACTACAAGATGGGTTTTGGTTTGCTAACATCTGTTCCAGAAGCGTTTATGCTCCAACATTCTGCTCCTTGCCATCTCTCATTCTATATTTGATTTGCAGAGCTTTTGTTTTAGTACTCACTGAGCGTTTGGAGTTGTATTCAATTGAAATCTGCTATCGCCGACGCATATTTTACACGGCAAGATACTTTTTCCGGATAGGGAACATAAATCATAATATCTAATTTCGCATCTGAATGTGAAAATGGAAAATACATCCCGTTCTACAGTGGAAATGACATTGAAATGAGAAACCTGGTGGAGCCTATTGATGGCATAAGATTAAGTTCGTGGTTGGCCGTGAAAGAAAATGTTTCAGTTGAAGTGGTGAATGAAGAATATTTTCTCTTAGATGTTTGTTTATGTAGTTCTTCTCGGTGGTTTCAACCCGAAATTGGCTTAAAGGTTTTTGGGTGACTAGAAAAAATTGAGAAATTTGTAACAATTGTAAAGAGAAGGAACATAAAGCCACAAAAAATCATGTTAGTATCTTCTTACTAACTTATTAGTCTCTACCTTGAGAGAGAAAAAAACAAATATCTCAACCTAAACACTTTTGTTTGATTTAATATTACAAAACAAATAATTCGACTAACATACCTTTAATGTTTCTTAGAATTATTAGACTCTTCCAGGGAAAGAGTAAGCTGTTTCGAAAACATTCAAAGGGCACCGGACAGATATAAAATCAGTCTACTAGGAATCGATTTCGAAGCGAGAGAGAACAAAAGATTTATGACGTAACATTTTTCTTTCTTTTGATGTAGATCCCTCCAATGAAAATGCACAATTTCTCGTTGAACAGAACGTTGACTTGAGAATAACGGAGTGACGTTCGAGGACCCGTTATTGAATTACCTAGCTAATAGGATTAGTTTCGATGGAGATGAAAACCATACAGTTATAATGCTTTTGTAATGTTAAGAGTTGGTTGAACGAACTTTCACGTTTGTCGTGTCTGGGCAAAGTAAAATATCCTTTTCACAGATAGGGTGGCTAGTGACTTAAGTTTTGTTGGTTTTTGTTGAGCAGATAGCAGCATTTATGAAAAGAAGGTGATGAAAATTAAATCTACGAAACAAATTTATTCAATATTTTTAGAAATTTCGATTATTTGAGTATTCAGCGAAGCGGATTTTTACTGTTGCTCGTAGTTTTATTTCAAGTTTCATTTTCAAGAATAAGGTTGGAATACGCAAAAGTTTTCGCCACTTAAGTCCCATATCTTTTCCTCATCGAATTCCCAATTTTATGCGCATATAAGCATTGATAATATGTATAACTGAACGGAACAACGGTTAGTTTATGATTGTCCAGGTTTTAATTTAAAGCTAAGATGTAAAATATGATTTATTTTTCGAGAGAAAAAATGTCAAACTGTTCAAAAATCAATTGGAAACTTATATGCATAGAGCTTAACAATTTATATTCATTTTAGTCATACATTTCCCACATGATTTTCCATCCAAACTCAAACACGTACACTGCTATGTTCGGTGAACGTGAAAAGGATTACTTAGCCTAAGGCAAAGAAGAACTCTTTAGCTCGATACGTTCAATATTTCTAGTTGCACAGCGTGCTGAGCAATAGCCCGCCCCACACTCACCTCAATCTCCCATCAGTCTTTCTCGTTTGAAACACCAATTCAAGTACCAGCACGTACATACACAATGGTCTGAATAGAGATATGCAGTTTCCTGTTTCTCAGATGCGACTGCCGTCCAAGCCAAAGTCCTTTAGCCGTACGTTGTTGGAAATATGGAATTTCCTGTTCCAGATTATACTTCACCGTTGCAATGTTCTCACCTGACCGCCACCACCTTCATAATATCGTTGCAGTCCAGGACGTTGTCGTATCTATCGATTCCCGCAAGCTTTTCAAAAGATGCATTAGAAGCTCTCTTCTCTCCAGCTAAAATTGTTTAAAATGTTAGATTTCTAAAGAATTTTATTGAAAGCTGCTGATATTGTCATGTAAGAGACAAATGTAGACAGACTACAGTACATTTTTCAGATTTTCGTTCCAAATATTACATTCTCCTCTGTCATATCACACATCTGTACAATTCTTACCAATTCATTTACGAATTGTAAAATATGATTCCTTATGGAAGAAAAAGACATAAATTTGAAATGGGAGCTAAACTGCATTTTGCAATAGGGATTATAATACATGTCATGGCTGCTACTAAAACGACATACAAGGGTAGGCATAATTGAGTCCGAAACCAAAACGGTGAGCTATAAAAATGACTTCTCGTAAAAATAATACCCTACTTGGGAACATTTCTTGCTAAATCGTGTGAGAAGAGCGGGCAGTTTGGCCATATATATATCCTGTTCACGATAAAAAAAACCAGCTGTATCGTGTTTTCCAATTTTGATTATTTTTATTCACGCCATCACAGGTGTATTTTTTGTCATACCTTATAACCGATCACTTGCCCTGCCACAATGTTAATGTTATTACAAATTTCTTCCTTGTTACCATCCACAGGCCTGTATAAAAAATAAATAGTGTCTTTCTTTGGGCCTTTTTACACTTGTATTCTTGATGCACTCCTCCAATCAACATTTCCACACTTGTATTCTACAGCAACGGAAGCGTTCATATACCGATTATGCATATGAATGTGTGCGTGTTGTTGTTTTCTCATTTCGACTTGAGTGTTTCATGAAAAAATCCTGACCCGTGAACTATGTTTATAGTTGTGTTAGTGATTTGCATCAGTTTCAATCAGTTTCAAAAGTGATGAAAATTCTCTCCAAGTGCATCACTTTTTGTAGAGATTTCCCCTCGATTCTTCTTCCTCTTGCCCAGAAAACCGGTTATAGGACTGCATCAAGAATACAAGTCTAAAAAGGCCCTTTTGCATTCAAAGAAACCACTCTTTCAACTCTCTTAACGCGTGTTTTCATATTTGAATCGCTTGACAGGTTCTCGGGATGGATATCGCGAATCGGACCAAAGGTATACTTTATTTGGCATTGGTGAATTGTTCTCGTCAAAAAAAGCTCGCAATACACTTCTTAGAGAAACTATTCGGCAAAATGTTTAGAAACCCTCTTTTAGAAATAAGTTTCACGTATTTAATGAACGTGCTTATAACGAAACTACCAAACTAGAAAAAATATAATATCAGCATTATCTAACATCAGAAGCAAAAACAAATTTGAGTTTCTATACCAGAAAACATATTCAGAAAATGTGCCTTATTTAGGGCCAGTGCTGTCGTTGTACTCCGATCGGAGTATTTGTATTCTGTTTTTAGTTACTGTACTACTGTACTCCCTTCAATTGCAAAGCACTCCCTTCTCATTGGGAACACTTTTCATACTCATACTGTTTTCAAATACCAAATTTCAAATATTGTTGTTTAGTACACATCGTAGAAACACAATTTCGACGTGAACTTTTACGGCGTCCACGTTCTATATATAAGAAGAAGACTAGACGAATTTAGTGTTGTTCAGCCCCTGGACACGGACGGTATAACTTTCCACCATTAGCCCCTTCCTTCCCAAAGCATGTTAAAGTTGCCTTTCCGCCATTTCGATCTAATTGTCGAATTGGAGGGGAACTACTTGGATTTGACCAGATTCGACAATGAGGACCCAAAAAATTACTACCATCCCCTTCCATGTAAATCTTATGGGCATGTCCACTCCATTTCTACTATCTCACTGGTGTTGTTGCGTCGTGTCCCCCTGCGGGAAATGCTCTTAATTTACATTATAAATTCGGTGGAAATCGACCAACGGTGCGATAGCAATTGTTTGTTGGTGTCCTCTGCTACCGCCCGTTGTGGCAGGGTGAGGTCGAGGGTTTTGGCGTAGACGTAGTGAAGTATTTTGAATCTTTCTTTGATTTTCGCGATACCATTGATTGTTTCTTTGTTTCATCGCGTAAGCTGTTCCTCCTGAAGGGTTTCGGAAATTTCTATGATGAATATTTCAACTGCCTGTTAGAAGTGAATGATGAACTCAATGGTAAGTTGAGAAGAATATTGGGCACAAACTTGCAATGAAATGGTTGAATTTTCAAGTTTGACTTCTACTTTTTGTTTCACAGCCAGCAATTTGTCTATACAGCTCACATCTCCAACTTCGTCTCCGCACTTTTTTAAGTATATTAACGGTAATGTGAAAAGATTATTATTAGAGACTTGAGATAAAATGCTTTGAATTTTAGTTTTATGACACATGTCATTTTTTCCATCACCAAACACGCTAGTAATTATATTTTCTTGGACCAAGCGCAAACAAAGCAATGGAACGGTTGGTTTATCAGACAAATTTAAGGTAGATTTAGATCAAAGCTTAGTTTGACAGTTTTTTGATTAATTTGGATAAGAATAGAACTCAAGGGCTCACACCTGCGATAAATATGAAACGCAGTGCAACTAGTGAGTTCGATATTGACGACTCTAGTTCATGATCCAATTGCGAAACCACACAAATTTATATTGAAAATCAAAGACGATATCAAAATTTTCGGAAAATTTTGCTAGTGCAGTTTGATTGGCTTCAAGCAAAGATTATACCTGCTAGTTCGAAAGGTATATATGAAAAAATATTATTTTGTAAACATTGTCAAAAACTGTTAAGCAAAAATGTATCACAATTATTGTGAAATAAAAAAATAAATCGCACAAAATTCGAGTCAGTCTTAAAAATCAACCAGAAATTCACAGTCGAGCAGCAATTGAATCATTCACTAAAAAATCCAATAATATTAAAATGGCTGAGCTTAGAATAGTTAAAATTTTTTAGAACACAATTTATCATTAACGTTAATCACACTATTGATTTTGTTGATTACTACTTACTGATTTCATTTTAAAGAATGAACCGTGTGAGCAAATAGCAAAAGTTTTGAAAAAAATATGTCCCGTATCATTGACAAAACGACAGGTATAAGTGCGATATTTTGACTTTAACTGGGGAGAAGTCCATGATAGGTTTTTAGACTCTCTTTGTTTTTGCATCGTCTTTATTAATTCGTTAAACTCTGTATGTTTGTATAACCTTTATTAATTCGTATTAATTCGTTAAACTCTGAACGTTAAAACTCTGCACAACTAAAAATGCTTGACTGTGGATATATTTCAATTATAACTATAAAGTAAAATTTTCAAATAAACGGAATCTTAGCTTGGAATGTCACGTACGTTCAATACTAATTTTCCGTAATGAACGCCATCTATGGACTAACACATTCGAATTTTGAATACGTACTGGAAATCGCAAATTATGCTAAACCTATTATTACTAAACATAACATAATTTTAACTGCTACTTATTCTCTGCATTTCGTATGACGCATGAAGAATCGGCGACACTCTCAATGTGATGCAAAGTCAATGTATTACAATTTGCCAAAGTATTTAAACGATTTGAATATTTCTTTGAAAAATTTAGTAAGACGAAGCTTCGGTTATGATGGGTACTATGCAAGATGTGAAATCCTTCCTTGAAATCGATTTTCCAAATTTGTATGTTTGATCTTCGCAAAAAAACTGCCCCAGCACATTGAAGTCCTGGCTCGCAATACTCGTATTTATATTTTCCCCCACATCCCTAAACGGCAAACGGAGTAAAGCCAATTTCAACAGAGCTTTAACGTTAAAATCCGTTAAGCACTAAAAGCATCTCTGACCAGGTGGCTCTCGTTGGAAAATTTTCTTGCCAGAATTTTTATCTCACCACCACTTTACATACCGACAGCTCATAACAATAATTGAGCGAAAAATTGCCCAATGTCCATGGCACTTTTCTGGCAGTTCAAAAATTTGTGTTTGGGTGCAACATATGCTTTGCATGGCATGGCGGATATACTTCGCCGCGTAACCAGACTCATGACTGTTTGGACCTTTATTCATCCAACTTACGTGAAACCAGCTAGTCTAAACTCTGAGGATTTGTTTGACTACCAATACATATTCGGTAGAATAGTAACTACATATAACATGTATATATATATATATATATATATATATATATATATATATATATATATATATATATATATATATATATATATATATGTATATATAGTGTATATATATATATCGTGTATATATGTGTAATATATATATATATATATATATATATATATATATATATATATATATATATATATATATATATATATATAGTGTATATATATATAGTGTATATATATGTGTAATATATATATATATATATATATATATATATATATATATATATATATATATATATATTTATATATATACATATATAGTGTATATAAATGTGTAATATATATATATATATATATATATATATATATATATATATATATATATATATATATATATATATATATATATATATATATATATATATATATATATATATATATATATATATATATATATATATATAAATATAGTATAATCAAAGCTATTGTACTCCCTGTCAATGTAAAGTACTCCCTTTAGATTAGGAAGTATACTCCTCTGAAAATTTTTAATACGACAGCTCTGTTTAGGGCACATTTTGTGGTTACTTTTATTCTAGATGTAAACATATATTTTAATATACCTGCACAAATAGTAAAACGGTTTTAATGTTCCTTCATATGTTCCATGTTTCATAGTTTCAAATCTCACACCAGCAAAAGCTACAACTCGTAAAGCTTATCGCAGTGGTATAAATTTGCATTCCTCTCAGCGATGTTTTAGGCGTAATTTATAAAGTACTTCAAAAAGAGAACCCATGTTGGCCGCTGTTTTGCAATATTAAAAATAAAAAGGGCTACATATCAGCATAACTTTAAAATATCATTAAGTTTATGATATTTATTTAAAAATATATACATATCAGCTAACCAAAAGAATGTAACTTATTATCGCCAATTATGTTCTTATCGCTATTATAGTTTTAAATTCAAAAATCATAAATCAAGACAGTTAAAACAACAGTATATTCTTGCGATATATGTAAATGGCTAATGATCTACTGAACTATATAGATGAATGTTCAACATTCACGGAATGGACATGCGGTGGCTTAAATGATTTCGCAAAACAAGCAGATCTAGATAGTACAGGGCATTTCAGTATATTTCACACTAACATTAGGAGCATTAACAAAAACTTCAATGAGCTTATTTTGACACTTTCCGACATTGAAAACAGACTCGATGTATTAGTTTTGAGTGAATGCTGGAATGTAGCGAATCTCCAATGCTTCCAAATAAATGGTTACACGGGCTTCAAGTCTGAAAAAATATTAAATCAAAACAGCGGCGTTGTGATTTATGTTAAAAACCTACATAGCGTGAATAACTTTGAGGAACTTAATTTTTCTGGGGCAACAGCATTATCGTTGGATATAGCATTATTAAATAAAATTCCCATAAAGATATTAGCCATATATAGATCACCAAGCCACTGTGAAAACATTTTCCATTTTGAGCTTGTTGACTTGCTACACAAAATCAAACATGAAAACGTTGTTTTGTTAGGCGATATTAATATCAATTTGCTAAATCTTTCTCTAAGTGAGTACATAAACTCGCTAAATGAATTAGGGTTTCGTTCATATGTGAATCAAAGCACTAGAGGGGATAATTGTTTAGATCACATATTTTCGAACATAAGACCTGTGATTTTTGGTTCCATCGAGTCAGCAGTGATTGACACGGGAATCACTGATCATAAGAGTACGGTTCTACTTTTGAAATACAAGTCAAGGGAAAAAGCTCCAACAGTTGAAGAGCCAATGATCACCAGAAAAATCAGTTTTCCTCTATTGATAGACCTTTTAGCCAAGGAAACTTGGACCACAGTTTTGTTTGCTGGTAACGTAGACGAATCTGCTCAAGCTTTTCGCAACACCCTCTGCACCGCTATTGACAGAAGTAGCACATTCGTTCCTGAAAGTAAAAAAAAATGTCGGAAACTTAAACCGTGGATAACTGCCGGACTTGTAAATTCCATAAGAACACGTAACAAGCTAGGAGTAGCACTGCGAAATAATCCCAATAACAATAGTTTAAAGCTATATTTCAAAAAATATAGAAACAAATTAAACCACCTCATTCATATAACGAAGGCTAATTATTTTAGAAAAATTTTTCAAAACTCCGAAAACGATGGGATGAAAGTATGGAAAGCAATAAATTTAGCAACAGCGCGAAAAAAGTCTCTAAGCCACATATCCAATATAAAAACGGACACAGAATTGCTATCAGTTAAGGATAATGCAGAACAAATGGCAAATACTTTCAACCAGCACTTTTGTAACATAGGGAAAAGCATGGCTCAAAAAATTACCATTTCAAATGATCGTATCACAACTAGCGAATCAGTTCATTCGTCAGGAATGATTATTTCTGTTTCTGAGGATGAAGTCATTTCAATCATTGAAAATATAAAAGGAAACTCGAGCCCAGGATTCGATAACATCTCAGTAGAATGCCTCAAAAAAATTAAAGCTTTTATTAGCAAACCTCTAGCACATCTCGCTTCACTCAGTTTTGATTGCGGAGTCTTTCCGCAAATTTATAAAACGGCAATTGTAACACCAATTCACAAGGGTAATAGCAAATTAGATGTCAATAGCTACCGTCCAATTTCTTTGCTGTCTAACATATGCAAGGTTATAGAAAAACTTGCAAAAAAACGTTTAATGTCATTTTTAAATAGGCGTAATTTCATAAATGAAAACCAATTTGGTTTCAGACCAACATTGAGTACACAAGATGCGCTGGCAAAATTAACTGGTTTGGTTGTTGAAGCTTTGGACAAAGGACGCAAACCATTAGCTGTATTTATAGATTTAGCAAAAGCTTTTGATTCCATCCCGCACAAAATGATTGTTGCCAAACTTTACAAATATAATTTTAACTTGAAATAAATTACATGGATTGAAGACTATTTGCGACATTGTAAGCAATCTGTTAAAATATCGGGAAAGCAAAGTAAAGTTTTAAACTTCGAATACGGAATTCCTCAAGGGACTGTACTAGGCCCTATTCTGTTTCTCATCTACGTAAATGATATCTTTGCGCAACAAATCAAAGGGCATTTAATATCTTTTGCTGATGATACAGTGCTTTTGATAGAAGAAAATAACTGGAATGAGGTAAAAGCTAATACTCAATATAGCCTTTGCTTACTGAATGAGTGGCTTAGAAATAATTCCCTTACCTTAAATATACAAAAAACACAGTACATAGCTTTTGCTTCTACTCAACATGGGCTACCAGAAGGACTAAATGTAACCATTCATTCGATGAACTGTGCATCTGGCTGCCTTTGCGCTCTTTTGCAGAGAGTTACCAAAACTAAATATTTGGGCGTAATCGTAGACCAACATTTAAGGGGGGATCATCATACTGAAAATGTCATAAATAAATTAAGAAAAATTATTCCTATGTGCTTCGAGGTTCGTTCTTTTCTGAGCAAGCAAACAATAAGAATGTTTTACTTTGCTTTGATACATTCTATTGTTCAATATGGAATTGTTGCATGGGGCTGTGCATCACAAAATGCTTTACTCCCACTGAAAGTTATACAGAAGACTATACTCAAAATTTTATTACACAAGCCCAGACGATTTAGCAGTGAACAACTCTTTAGTACAATCAATGTTTTAACAGTGGAACAAGTCAATCAATTATGTACGGTGATACAAACATTTAAAGAATTTTCAGCCGGTAAACTCCAAACCAATACAAATAAGACGAGAGGTGGTAGTGAAGAGTTCTTGTTACTTCCAAACCGTATGACGCAACTAGGTCAGAGCCATTATACATATGTGGGAATAAAACTTTTCAATAGCTTGCCAAGGTCCATCAAGAGAGCTAATAATTTAGAAATATTCAAAAAAAAATTAAAGAATTATATTACGGGAGTTAACCATAAATTCGCTTTCTCTCTCACCATTCGTAGTTTTTGATTTTTGCTTGGCCTTGAAATAATAATATCTTCCATGCTTTAGCTAGCGGTGTGTTTTCATTGAATTGCTCCTATTCTAACTTATTTTATATTGTTCTAGCCATTAAATTGTTGCGTTTATTTTTATTATTTCCAGTTTTCTCAAGGCTGTGCGAGTTTTATTTTATTGTGGCTAATATTTTGTGTATTTTCTTTTTCTTAATAATTTTGTTTTTTTAACTTTAAATATTATTTATGTATTTATTTTATAATGAGCTGGAAGTCGTTTCTTTATTAATTGTACAACTTTGAAATGAATAGTTATCTTCAAGTCCTCACTCCTAATACAAGGTTCCTTACCTTAAAAGGAGGAGTAGTGTATTAAATTGAATTGTGTAATTTACTGTCATGATATGGAAATAACGCACTATATTAAAAAAAAAAAAATACATTGATTGGCCAGGTAAAACAGATCTTTTACAATCAAACGTAAATATGTATATGGATAAAAGTTTTTACGGAACATTGGAATACTGAAGCACAACCGGATGATGGAATTATATTTGAATTTATTTTATTTCGAACTAATTTTTTTGAACAAGCCAAAAACTAGCTCTCGGGGCAGTAAATTTCAGCAAGAAATGAAATTCAGTATCATCGTCGGCTTAATTCTTCGATTTCACTTAAGGAAACAATAACTTTTTTGTAGCCATACAAAATAAATAGACTCATTTAAAATATAATACGCATATCTGCAAATAATAACAACAAATCAACGCATTCACTGAACTCATGAAACTATTCTGAATCGTTTGCGATTATTAAAGGGCTTGTTTAATATTTTATTGCTAGCATACACGGATGTTTTTGCGTAAAAAAAAATATTAGAAAAAAGTTCATGGATGCAGCAAAGCATTCAATATTGCTTACAGGTTAATACACACTGACTTAATTTTGTGAAGTAAATATTCTTAAATTTGTTCAAATTAAACTTTTCTTGCCATCGAAACTATACAATTACAAGACACATAAAGTTCATGTCATTTATCCATTTCTTCCCCACAGCAACGAAAAACTTTTACACCATCCTCAGCTTCATGTCTGCATATTGAAAGACAAACACAACTATACCAATCTTTACCAACTAGAATGTTCTATGAATGGCAATCTAATGAAAACTTTTGTTTTATTTCGTATCGTAAAACATTATAGCAGGCCATAAACCGAAGAGACGAAGCAATCAAGCCAACATTGATTCAGTTTAAATTCAATGAAAACTAAAGTAAATTTATCAACGTATTCAGAGAAAGACGTGGATCTACTTTTGATCTAAAGAAATTCGTAATGCTCTTAGACATTTATCGTTTGATTTAATAACTATGGGGCTGTTTGGCGGAATATTATCGAAGAAAATAAATGGGAAACAAGCAAATATTACACAAATAAATCGAAAATATGTTCATTTTTGACAGTCATCCACCGGTAAATAGTATATTTTATGGGTGTCCAGAATAATTGTCCATCCTCTGATTCCATACTACTGCTGAAAAGGTCAAGTACGATACACAGTTGCTAGCATACAAACTGCACCACTATACATATATTTTATCGTAATTATGAGTGTGCATATGCGAGGATATTATTTAAAAAGACAGTCATAACAATACTTAGGTCTCTATAGGTTGCTAATATGTTCAATTGAAAGGGCGTTATATGCAGCGGTTTAGAAAATTAAATTATGCCGAGCAAATCGCACAGAGGATAGGGTAGGGTATATTAATTCCAGTGTTGTAAGGTTGCTGCAACGAAATACCAAATTGGGCAATATGGAGCAGAAAAAAGAGATTACAGCTGATAAGATTACAGCTTGATAAGATGGCTTGGTTGTCAGGCGAAGCTTGATGAATGCTTATAATAGTACAGCAGCAGCATTGTGTGTTTGAAAAAATAAGCAAAGGTAGTAATAGTTGATCTTGATCTCATATATAAACTTTTTAACTTCATCTTTTAGTAATTTTAAACCCAATGGGCGCTAAGTATCTAAAAGTAGGAAAAACAAATTATAAAATTTAGAATTGTGAGTCATAAGATCAGTACGAAATTTGCAAAACACATTGATTTGCATTAAAAATACGTTTGTATAATTTCTGATAAATAGGGGCAACTTTGTAGCAGGGCAGTATTGGCAGACCCGCTCTTCTGTACTAAGACATGTTGCCATTAAATCAAAATTGATAACCCTCAAAATCTTTCGACTCGTATAGGTTTCCAAATAGTACGACATTTTCCAATCAAATATCAGCTCCTAATTTTTAGTCTGGGATGTCTTAAAACATTCTCTTTTAATCTGGAGCGCACATTTTCAATGAGATTTTATGCAGGGGAATTCCGAGGCCAATTAATCCACGCATTAGAAAAGCACTCATAAATTGTCTCATACGTTTTCAAAGCTGTATGCTTCTTGGCTCCATCTTGCATCCAAATCACTTCATTTCTAACCATAAATTGATGGAGATCATTAAAGAAGGCAGTGTGCAAAAACAGCGAGGAGATGCTCTCTTTCATATTCTCCATTTATAGGCACTCCTTGCCCAACAAAACAAAAGTGTCAATTTCAAACCGAATTTTGGGCTTTTCATTGGCTTTCATTGTCTTATCCAACCGACTAAGTATTGGATGCAGTTAAACTCAGGCATTGACTTCAGCAAACCCAAAGTTTTTCAGCTTTTGAAAGAAGCTCAATCGATCTCGAATGTTCTTATCAGAAAGCAAAGATTTGGTACGTTGTCTGTAGGCTTGTCGCTCCCAGTTAGCAAATAAAATGTTTCACTGAATAATTCGCCTCGACACTGTTTTAAAGCCGCCTTCTTTTCATATCGTCCACGTTTCCTTATTAGGCTTTGCATCATTTTTTCACGATATCCTCATAGGCCCTCAATGTTATACATATATATATATATATATATATATATATATATATATATATATATATATATATATATATATATATATATATATATATATATATATATATATATATATATATATATATATATATATATATATATATATATATATATATATATGTATATATATATATATATATATATATATATATATATATATATATATATATATGCATATATATATATATATATATATATATATATATATATATATATATATATATATATATATATATATATATATATATATAAATATATGTATATATATACATATATATATATATATATATATATATATATATATCAACGTGGCACAACAGCCCGACGTCGGGCCTGGGCCGCCTGGATCGATCTCCTCCAATTGTCTCAGTCACGTGACCCGCGTCCTCCAATCTTGGAACCCCAATAGTTGCTCGGCGTCCGCATACACTGAGCTCTCCCAACGAGCTCTTGGTCTTCCTCTTGGCCTCGCTCCGTCGACTCGTCTTGCGTTCATGACACATTTTGGCATGCGATCGTCATTCATGCGTTGCACGTTCCCAGCCCACTGTAATCGTTGTAATTTGACGATTTTGGAGACTTCCCACCTCATCGTAAAGTTCGTACAACTCATTGTTGTGCCGGATGCGCCATCCATCTCGGTCACGGTTAGCCCCGAAAGTCCGCCGTAGAACTTTCGGTTCGATGGTGTCAATCATTTTTTCGGAGGCTTGGGTCAGAGTCCATGTTTCGAATTCATTGCACAGCACAGGTCTTATGATAGTTTTATAAACGTAAAGCTTAGTCTTTCTGTGCACATATTTCGATTTCATA
This sequence comes from Nemotelus nigrinus, assembly GCA_947369275.1. Taxonomy (NCBI): domain Eukaryota; kingdom Metazoa; phylum Arthropoda; class Insecta; order Diptera; family Stratiomyidae; genus Nemotelus; species Nemotelus nigrinus. The sequence continues at coordinate 30,146 of CANBKX010000471.1, forward strand.
AAGGGGAGGACCGAGAAGAATGTCTTATTTGCTAGTTGTATCTGTCGCTAGATTTCGTCAGTTTCGTTGACGTCACTCGATATATTGCTACCCACGTAAACGAAGTTGTCCACGAATTTGATGCAAAAGTCCCCTACGTTGATAGTCGTGTGCTCTGGCGTCCTTGTCCTAGATTGCATCATAACTTTCGTTTTGTCCTCGTTGGTTCGTAGTCCAACTTCCTTCGCTCCGGTGTCAAGTCTAAGCAGAAGTTCTTCTGCATCGGTCAGTTTTCGAGCCATGATGTTAATGTCATCCGCGTACGCTGCCAATTGTGTCGACTTAAAAAGGAGCGTCCCGCTGGTGTTCAGGTTCATTGCCCGAATAGCGAACTCAAGTGCCAGGTTGAAGAGCGTGTTTCAAAAGGATCCGTCAATCTGTTGTGGATCCGGACTAACGAGACGGAGTTGGTTATCGTCATCTTTATAAGTCTCACTAATTTAGCCGGTATACCAAATTGCAGCATGATGCTATATAGAGCGTCATATGCTTGTTTTAAGTCGATAAAGATTTGGTATACGTGGACGTTGTATTCCCAGCACTTTTGCGAAATTGGCTTAACCCGTGAAGAGCTGGTCGATTGTGGAGCGACAGATCTGAAACCGCCTTGATGCTCGCCAATGATTTCTTCCGCGAACGGTTTAAATCCTAGACTCCAGGATTTTTGACAGGATTTTTTAAGCCGTACAGACTAAGGAGATGCCTCTGTAATTCTCACACCGCAGTTGATCTCCCTTTTTATGTATGGGACAGATGATGCTTCTGTGCCAATCGTCTGGGATCAC